>JAFFSR010000333.1:11800000-11989304 GCA_017163975.1 Anastatus disparis | reverse complement strand
TATTCTTTTTATTTTTATACTTTTTATTAAATGTAAGCATTAACAACAGTTTTGTAAATATTGAAAATAATGGATATATATAGACTTTATATTATTTAGATTTGCAATAACTGAACAAAACTACTCTGAAAAATTTTGAAAAATGATTATTTAAAAATTTTGATTAAAAATGTTTCAACGAAAATTATGAAGTAAATATCTCCTTACATTCTAAATACAAGGAAGAAATATAGATATTTTAGTGCAACAATAAATATCGTCACATAAATTATTATAGTGACTGATGATCTGATTACAATATTTTTGTAAATCGTAATAGTATATACGAAAGATATGAAAAGCTTTATACACTTTTCTTTATGTAAAAGCATATTTAAGTAAAATTATGGCTTACATAAATATAGGACGATTATAAATTAGCTATTAAAATCAATATAGCTTCTCTCTCTCTCTCTTTCTCCTTTATATCTACTAGAAACGCTTAATACTGAAAATTCAATCGACCGAAAAATTGCCGCGCATCTCGTATTTGCCTATTTATATACACGCTACCGGTACTAAAGCCCGCTTCTATCCCGGAAATATCTACTGCAAACTATTCATATACAGATATTATATCAAGAATTCTATACTGAAGCTTTTAAGTAAATAATGGAAACTTTTGAATTCTGTTTTTCTCCTTTTTAACTAAATAATAGAATATTACAGTTTCCTTTATTCACAAATTAGAAATTATCTGATATTTGTAAATAAATATGAAACTTTATAAATATGTAAATATATTTAATTGGAAGGTTAGTGCTGATTATATTTTATAAGAATAGTCTGATTATGAATTAATATTGACATTTCATTAAGTGAAAGAATATTTTTAATTTATCTATTGTTATGAAAAATGGAAATGAGAATGACAAATAAATTAATAATTAAAATAAACTTTGAAGTCAATTAAATTTGTGCTCTTGAATATCATATCGGACAATTAAATAAATTAAAAATGAGTTTTCTTTTTAAAATGCAAATATAAAATTAAATTAGAATTTTCAGTTAATGAATGTCAGTAAACAGACTACTTTAACTGAAATTTAAAAATGAAAAAACTTTTTTAATAAACTCTCAGAAGACAATAAATAGTTAAAAAGAAAAATATAGTCAAAAGTTACTTTTAAGTAATTGCAGTTGTTGAAGAAATTATTTATTATTACAAGGAACACTAGACCTTATACTTTTTTAACATGATAATGTTTTTTATAAAATAAATCTATTTATACGAGTCGTTCCATTGAAAAATTTTTGCGCATAGAGAATCTTTTTGCTGCTTTGCCATATAAAAATATTTAAAAGAAAGTAACTAAAAATGTTCTATTATTTGATCTAAAAGACCAAAGACATAGTCTTTTAAAATTGTAATTTAAAACTTTTCAAGAAAAATTGAATTCAATTTTATTTTTTTGAAGTTTTTTGAATTAGGATCTTTAGCTCAGTGTATTTCATTGATCCACCAACTTTTATTCTATCTGAAAATTTTTTAAATTATAATTTTTATGGAAAGTCAAGCACTGAAAAATACATTTCTTACCAAAATCAATAATTTATAAAATTTTGAATGAAAAATCCTAAGTTTATATAGATATAAAGAATACTAAATTAAGCATTTTAACCTGTTTCATCTCAAACCACAAATTATGAAATTTTTAAATGTTTCTCTTCGTACAATTTTCAACTTTATTGAAAAAAATGATGTATTTTGATATATTTTATTGATATAAAAAGTGTAAAATTAAAAATTTCAAGTTAATCTTGCAACAAAACTTGATCAATACGAAATGTGTTCTATACTACGAACACACGATAATTTTGTGTTAGATCAGCGTGGATAGTAGTGCAGGTACTAACGATATTTATTTATCGGTCTGACCACATCAGGGGCTGCGGTTAGTGAAACAAACCTTAGATCCATTCGGAAACTCAAGGATAAAGGTTCTTTAACCAGGGAATGATTTTGACTATTAGGAGAGCCACTAAAAGGAATCGATGTGTGCTTACCTTCAACCTTCCATAGAAACCCGTTAGGTTCGAGATGTAGTGATTGTTATGGGAGTGTTTACAATAAATTAAGAAGCAGTTGATAAGAAATCAGATGTTAATATCAATTGGCTCAATGAAATTCATAACTGAAGAAACAAACGGATCAAGATTTTATTATTAGCCTTTTTTGAAAACTTTATTAAAAAAACATTTAATTATAAACAAAGTTTATCTACCGTTCTTTTTATAAATAGGTCATTCAAGATGAATTATAAACTACCAATAAAATTTAAATCTGTTTGATTCTCTAATCAAGTTGCATTTTATTGAAGCCGTTAGTACGAACGTAAGAGTGTCTACTAGATAGAGAAGTAATTAAAATTTCCAAGTCAATTGAAAACACTTCGTTAGTTATATTAGACAATGGTCTTGTAATCGTCCAATGTCCACTTTTCAATCACCTCGATAAGTTGATACTATATCCTCTCGGAATCATTATTCCTCGTACGGAGATGGTCAAACGACTTTATTGATTTTCGTTACATCTCTTCAATAAGTTAAATTACACGAACAATGCAAAACTTATATTCGTGGTAGTTAAAAAATAGCGATTTCTAAAATTGGATTAACTTTTGATTTAAATTGTATAATAAGTTTATTTTCAGAGGCTGTAGGATAAAATAATTTATATTTTTTCAACAATCAAAAACTCTCTAAATACACCGAAATCAAATCATGAGTGCATTTCACTATTTTTAGACGTTAATTAGATCAATTAAATATGACATTACATCGTAATGTAAGTGAGAGGATATAAACCAAATCATCGAGCAAGTTAACTAAACGAACAATGTATATATATATATATATATATATATATATATATATATAATCTATAAAGGTAATCGATTTATCAATAATTATCCAATAGCAATACAGCAAGCGTGGTCCAACAATTACGTCCGGTAATGTGTACTGCAGCGTTTCATATTCCTCATCCTAGAAGCTAAACGACTAAATATTTCGGCAAACATTCCATGACTGACAGTTCGTAGCGAGCGCCTGGTACAAGAGCATGTATCACATATGCCATTGATTATGATGATGCGCTAGAGTTTGTTCAACATAATTATGTGTTAATTTTAATGATATTCGTGGCTAACAGTCTTAATTAATAAATTTTATCTGGAGTGTTGTTTGAATGATGTTGATTTTCAAATAGATGTTTAATATTATGGAAAATTTTTTCTTTGTCGTGGAAAATTTTAATTTTTTTAAAAAGAATTAAATGTATAGATAGTTGGATTTATTTTACTAATATCAATTCTTTTAATATAACTTAATTTACTAATAATTCACTAACTGATTTTTTAAAATTAAAAAAATAAACTTACAAATTCAAACTTTTAGGTTGCATTAAAATTCAGCTTATATCTTAAAATTCAGTCCGTTGTGTATTTAAAAGTATAGTTTTTCTTTAAGAAACATTAAATATTTCAGTCATGTTCAAATACTTTGAAAACTCGGATTTAAAATAATTTTACATAATAGAAGAAAATGTTCCATAATAATCTTAGCTATCTAATTTTAATATTTTTTTTAAAGCGATAATTTGTGCTATTTTACGTTGAAATTTCATGTAAAATATTTTACTGAAACAAGGTCAAAATTCCATAGTCAACAAAAAAAACGTCTGGTAAGATCTTGAGTATCACTACTTATCATAATGTATTATTCTACGCATTTTTATTAGAATTTTTATGTTCAAAGTTTTAAATTATTATAAAATATTCATTGAGCGTAAATAGCGTTTTTTTTTTTTTTAGAGTTATCATTTAAAATTTTGCTTTTTTTTTAAAGTCTTTGAAAAGAGTAAAGCAAATACGCTTCATTTTTAATAATAGACATCTGTAAAATAGAAAAAAAATTCATTAAAATTCTTATTCACATTTATTTGTTAAATAAACGTAAAAAAAATTTCCATGGCACTTTTCTCAAATGTAACGTTCGTATAAAAACTTGGAATTTCAGAAAATGTAATATAATGCAGCTACTTCACATGTATATTCTTTTCATATAAAAATTCTCGTCATGCGTAAAGTAAGCAAAATATAAAGTAGTCACATTTTACTTTTTCAAATATCCTTCATTCAAAGTCTTTATTTTTTTAAAAAGAAATATTCAATATATTTATTTAAATTAAAGATTTTAACCTTTATTTATCCGAAATAGTTATTTTACTTTAATACGTTGTTATTACAGATTATTAAAGCGTCGAAATTTCATTTGATAAATAACTTTGAAATATTAAAACATTCTGGAAATATTTGATGTAATAATTTAATAATAAAAATATTACGAAAGTGTTGTTTATATTAAATGTATCCAACAATTCCTAAAGATATTTCGAATATTCCTAAATTAATTCGTCTTTTCGGCAAATTTAAGAAAAAAAGTAAAATTCTTTTTTTTAAAAACGAATTAAATATTTTGAAAACAAAATATGATCAATAAATTTTATACTCAGTTCAACAGTAATAACCACTTTATTAACTGGAAAAATAGACATCCAGCAGGAATAAGACACATTATTATTGATTAAAGCAGATAATAATAAAATTGAAAAAATAATAATGAGCAAATACATCAATTCTAATTATAATTATTCTTTTTTAAGTTTACAAAGTAAAAATGATAATGGAAATTAAGTACTATTTACAACATAAGAGCAATGATGATTTTTTCCCTCGACTAACCATAGCCCTTGGAGAAAACATACGACTTTACTCTCTAGTTGCATAATTTACTATTTGCTTTTAATTTTTCTGAAAATAATGTAATAAATAATATAAAATTAAATAAATTATTAAAAATTATCATTTGTTCCAATTATTTAGCAATACAACTTTTTTTAATAGTAAAATATTTGTCAAAAGGAGAGTTTTTTCTAACTGATATATTTAATTTATGTTATGCTAAAAGTTTCCAAAATATTCAAACTGATTTGAATGAAAAATATTTAAATGATGAATTAAATAAGATATTAAAATAATATACAATGTGTAGTAAACTTGAAAGTAAAATTTTTTATATGAATTAAAAATAAAATGTATTTTCTTTTTATTATACGAAGAAGTTGCGGTTAAAAACTTTATTTTTATATTTGTTTGTTTTCCGCTTAGGACATAACCAGAATAAAATGATTGAGTGCTAATATATAACTTTTTAAATTGTGTGTAGTCTATTCAAGATTATATTTTATATCGGTTACTATTTTAGTAGCTATAGCTATTTTTTTCTTTTCCACGACCATAAACCTTTATTATACGGCTTTCGAGCAACTTACCCATCTATCATGATTGTAGCTAAACTTATATTTTTCTTATTCTCTTTTAATTATTAGTACGTATCTATTTTTATGTTTTTTTTTCCTTTTCTTTTTTTATTCAGCTCACATTAACCCACTGTTTTCATCTCTTTGAGTTTCCTCCTTTTCTTTGTTTTCTTTTTAGTATATTTTACTATTCCCGTACGAAAATAAACTTGGTCACGAGCATTTGTTTCCTCACCTACTTAAAGGTTTACTAATGGCTCTTAAAAATACAGTGGTAAGGTATAAAATTTTTGGCTCTTAAAACAAAAAAAAGGAAAAAAAAAAGTACGCACAGGTATATACTTGACTTGTAGAACGACACTCTTATGTGCTCTTTTAATAGAGTATAAAATAAAGAAATGTAAGAAGAAATTACTTTGTTTTATTTTTTCTGCGCACGGTAAAGTGTACGCTGTCATTAAAAAATTTATATTCTTACATTATTTTTCTAATTTTTTATGAAGCATAATGTTATCTTCTTTTTTATAAAACGTAAATACTTTATGTCCGTAATGAAAATGAAATAATATTTCCTTATTTCTAAATTAAATAAAAATAATTAATTATAATTTTACGTTTAATCTTAATAATAGTTATACAAAGTAATATTTTCAGTAAAATTTATATCTATCATAGAATAAGATCAAACACCTTGACATGATACACCTTCGCTCGTTTTTCGAACTATTCATCCTTGAATTCGAGATAGAATTTGTATCAACAGGTGAACAAACTGACGATACGTCGAGGAAATGAATAGACCAAAGCATTTGATGCTGAGTAGACTTAACCGCAGATCTTCATATTGGTTAACCTTTTAACCACAAGCGTGAATAAAAAAAACAATAGATATTTGATCGAGGAAATTACTTGTGGTGATAGTGAGTTAAAAATTAATTATCAGTTTCTAAATCATTATTATACACGATTTTCTCGATTAATTATCAAAATCAATGCAATTTCATCACCCAATAAATCTGTTATAATACAACATATTTTAAAATTTTAATTATGATAAAAATAAACTTAGGTTTAGTTCTGTTTTCACGAGGTCGTTAGTGGCTCAGTCGGTAGAGCGATAGACTCATAATCTCGAGATTCCTAGTTCGAGTCCCGCTTTCGGCAGCCAATTGAAGCAAGCACCATTGTACATTACATGTGCTTTGTTCACAAACGCACTGACGATCTCCGTCGCTAATTAGCATCTTAATAATAGCATAAATATAGCGACGTTAAGTAAAATTAAAAAAAATTCTATTATCACAAAATTGATTGAGATGCTGGATTGCGTCTTGAAGGCAAGTTTATACTAAAAAATGTATGGTTACTGACAAATCAAAATCTGGTTGGTTCAGCCAGATTTTATTTGGTTTAATCATAAAATTAAAGTTTAAAATTTGTTGATGATATTATGTACGATATTTTATAAAATCAACGTCAATCTAAAGCTTATTTTATGAAAATAATACTCAAGTTCACTAAAACACTGAAATTTACAAAAGGTTTTAATCTTTGAATGTACAGTGAAGTTTTTTTACAAAGAAAAGTATCATGTTAAATAGTATTAAAAAGCATGAAAAAGCATACATGGATACTACACTTTGAACTACTTAAGGTATTACACTAAAAAATATACAAAATACCTTGTGAAAAATTTACATAAAATAATAGATTTATATGAAAAAATAAATGAGATGCAACACACTTTCGTATGTAAAACATTGAATTTTAAATTACGTATGGTCATACATAAAGTACTTGAAAAAAACTTTTTGGTTATATTACTTTGAAAGAATCGAAAACGAAACCAATCTCATAAAATAAGATTCTCCAGTGAAAATATTCCAAAGGGCCATCCTCTTGCTTCATACTCTCACATCATAATCTCGTATACGCTCTTA
Organism: Anastatus disparis; assembly: GCA_017163975.1. Lineage (NCBI taxonomy): Eukaryota > Metazoa > Arthropoda > Insecta > Hymenoptera > Eupelmidae > Anastatus > Anastatus disparis. The sequence continues at coordinate 11,982,002 of JAFFSR010000333.1, read as the reverse complement.
TTATTACATTAAATACAATAAATCAAATTTTGAAAATATTAATGATATCCTTTAATTTTTTCATAATCAGAGGGGGTTGTAAAATCTTATTTATTTATTCAAAACGCAAAAATATATGAGATGAATACTAAAAAATTAAAACAAAAGAATAATTTGAATCATGCATGTTCTCTGAGGTTAACCATAATTTGTGGTGCTTTAAAAATAATATGACTTAAACAAGAAATTTTTTTTAAATATTCAAAAATTTTTTCCTGCGGTTTTTTTTTATAAATAAAAACAAAAGTTAGAAATTTATATCGACATAATAGTGAACATAAAAAATTTATAAACATCAAAAATGTATCAACTTCAAGGTTTAAGATTATCTCCAAAAGAACATCGAGGTACATAAAAAAAAATCGAGTGATGGCAAAAAGAGCCACTGCAGAGTGTTGCAATAAGAAATCGAAAGAAAAAAAAGGACATTCAAGAGTACGAAAGGCTATTCACCTTTTGGCTGTGCACTAAGAATTCTTTTTTTTCTCTCTCTGAAGCTGACGTTGCGACGCCATCGAAAGCGCAAGCTCAAGAAATCAGATTAAGGAAAAAGAGTCGATGTTGAGGGGGCCGAGTTAGAAAAGAAGGTTGAGAAGAGAGAAAAGCTAAAGGATATAGCTTCGGCATCGTTGACCTTATACATCAGGAATAGCTTTTCTTGGGGCACTCACGTTAATCCTATCAAAGTAAGCTATGTGGCTTGATCGCATAGAAACTGCAGAAGCTAGTAGATGAAATCACGCACAATAATAAGAAGTAAGATTCTTACAATATTTATTATAAACTTTATAAAGTATTAAAGTTTGAAGATTTTTCGTAAACGATTTACAAGATGGTATAAAAATTTAAACTTTTTTTAAGAACTTTTTTTATATTTTTAAAAATTATCATTTTCTTAAGTTGAGGTTTATAAAATAAAAAATTATTGTATTGAATTAAAATTTATTTATTTTACTATGGATGTAACTACATAAAAACTTTTTAATTATAAAATAATTTAGTGTTGACTAAGTAGTATTGTATTTTTTAATTTAAAAATACCTTCAACTTTTAAAATATTACTTGTGCTACTCACGAAACCATAACAATAATATACGATACACGAAAAAAAATTATTCATTGGTAAATTATAAAATAATAGGATAAAAAGTAACTCTGAAATGAGGTTACATATCAAAAAGAAAATATTAATATTTCAAATAAAGATAAAAAATTACGTTCATTTTTCGCAGTTTAATATTCGTTTTACTAAAAATCTTCATGAACTAAAAGTCGTTATAATCAATGATAGTCAACAACTATCACTACACAAGTACAAATATTTGTTATTTTTCAAGAGCACTACAATTTTTATTGATTGGTTTACCATTCGTAAAGCTTTGCAATCAAGTTTATTAAAATGCTCTTGATTTTTTAAACTATCGGTTTTATGATACATTGAAAGAAGATTATTTTTAAAATATGCAAAAAATTGTAAATAGAAAAGTAAAGAAGTTTTATTTTCCATTTATAATAATACTATTTATTTTCATTTTACGAGTCACTTAATCCTTATCTAACATTTGATTAGCAAAGTAGCCAATAAATAGGGTTCACTCAACTTTGATAACCATAAAATTATTAATGTGTTTCTTACATTCTTGTAGATAAAACTTATTTAAAAAAAGAAATGAAACTATTTCTGAGAATTCAACTTTTATACACGTGAATAATACGAATGGATAACATTATTACTATAAACACACAATCATAAAATTTAAGTCAGTAAGATAATGTAATCTGATAAACGTTTACAATAAAATCACCAAAGCTAAAAACAGCTTTTTGCTTATAAAATAACAAAACAGCTTAAGCATTATCACAATAGTTGACAACAGCGTAAGAAAAAAAACCTGAAAACAAAACAGCTGAAGTAGCTATACGCGTGATTACAGTACGAGTGAGAGTATAAAAAGAAATAAAGAGATAGGCAAACAAACAAATAAAAATTAGGAGAAAGGGAAGAGTAGTAAAAGAGAAAGCTGAAAAAAGTGAAGCAAGAATAAAAAAGACACAAAAGAATGCTTTTGAAAGTAGAGAAACGTAAGTTTTTTATGTACCACGAACGAGAAAAGAGATAAATTCTTTTCTCGTTCGATAAGCTTGCATTCTTATTTTCAAAGCCATTGACAGAATTGTGTACACACACATATACACAAAAACATAATGAAAAATAAAGAAGAAGAAAAAAACGAGAAAGGGAAAATAAATTCAAAGATTTTATTTAACGTATTATTACAGATTGTAAAAGAGTAAGTCTATTAAATGCTAAAAGCATTTGTTGTATTAAATATATTTATAATATAAAATACATGTTGACGAAAATTAAGCTTAAATGTTAATTTAATAAACGAAAAATTCACGCGAGCACATTATACATAATTCATAAAGTCAAAACGAGACACACCAAGAGACAGGATGTTGCATTTTGGGCTTTTCTAGAATTGCATCTCCAAGCAATTGTTTTGCTTCGTTAGGCGACAAGCTTTTATCTTTCTCTTTCTCTGGATGTACGCATGTATGTAAACGTACGTAAGAGCAGAGTGGATAGCATAAGTGTATTTAGAAAGCTGTTGGATATACAACGAACGGTAATATACGAATCAGGCAGAAAGCTTTCTCTTAAGGTAAACCTTAACGTAGCTAGTTTCGTTTTCATGCTGCTGTGTTTCAACAACAACAATGTTAACGAGCTTAAGTTGGGATTATGATTATGCATTCATAATACGGAATCTGATAAGTTTTTTCTGTTGTTACGATTTACTTTTTTTAACTTTAATTTAATTTCAATTTAATGTAAATAAAATACTTTGGTATTAAATGTTAACATGACGGGAAAAAATAAAATATTATATTTTATTATTCGCTTTAATGTCGGAAGTTTAATAATTCAATTATGAAATAATGGACTTTAATTTTTTTAAAACAATACAATACGAAGTAATGTATATGTACCGAGCTTTTTTTATTTTGTGTACAACGTTTTTTCATTTTTTTTTTCTTTTTGGCAAACAATTCAAATAAAGTAAATATTCATAAATTTCAACGAAATTTTTATTATAAAAATATAAGCTTGTACGTTCATTATAAAGCACTTTTAGAAAATATAATTAAGTTGTATATTTTTATTAAACATTAAAGTATATTGTTTCTAACATGTGTTAGAAAAGTAAATATAAAACACCCATCATAAAAATTATTTGAAAATGTGATTTAATTAACAACACTATTCATAAATCAGACAGAAGACTGTATCATAATAATAAGTAAGAAAATATTAAGTAAGTAATTAGTGCTTATCTTTTCCATTTCATTAAAAGTTAATGTTTCAAGATGATAATTTAAATTCATAACTTAAAGAAACTTTCGTGCTTTAATTTCTTTAAATAATTAAATATTATTGTCTATAAAAGTAATTAAATTTCTTCTCTTTCAGTAAACACCATTAATTACATGTAAAAGTTTGAAATCATGCATGAAATATTCAGAATAATTTTAAAATGTTTATTGGATTAAAAGGCGTACCTCACCGAAATCTCATTATTTATTACTTCGCGAGTATAAAGACGAAACCGTAATCAACTTATAGTAACAATAATTTTACATGATTTTACTTGAAACTTATATTGATAGCTAAATAGGATTACATTTATAATACACATTTACATACGCGAACGAACGTGGGCGCATACATGCACATATGTGTATATATGTAATATATCCACACAAAGATAAATTGTTTAAATAATTTTATAAATAGTTTTAAAAAAATTGCTAGAAATTATTGATATTTATTAAGACAAATAGTTAAGAGGCGGTCGGAACCAAATTTCGTAAAATCAGAGACTTGGTTCGATGTCGCTGCGGTCAGGTGGAAGAAACATACCGTATGATGTTAAAAGAACTGATAACTAATTATTTAATCACTTAGGCGACGAAAACACAGTCAATAGCACTAGCTGTTTTTATAAACAATAATTTGAAATCCTTAGAATGATAAAAAATGATAAAATATTGCAGTAAAACGAAAAATGCTGACTCGACATTAGTGGCATGCAACCGCCGCGTGATTCGACTGCTAATCGCAACTTACGTAAGAATACTGATGCGTGCCGATAGATGGTGTTAGCAGTCTAAAAAATTTGAATTTTTACAATGTTCAAATTATTTTTATTTACGTTATTGAAATTGATAAAAATTATAATCAATTTCAATTAGCAGAAAATAAAAAAATATGCTAATTTATTAATATTTGATAACTTTGAGCAAAGAATATAATCAAAAGTTTTTAAAATGGCATTTGTATGTATGTATGTATGTATGCATGCATGTATAAAGTTATTTAAATCAGTTAAAATTTTGAAAAATTATTTGAAATTTTTCATACTAAAGTTTCAAATATTTCAGGAATATTATTGAAATATTTGTAATATAAAAAATTAGTTAGCCCCAATTGTTTTTAAACATCTACAAAACAAAATATAATATATCTATAAAAAAAACATACAAACAAAGATTTAATTATAATGCCCTAAGAAAAATATTAATTTAGCATGCACAAAAATAATTTTTTCATGCAAATTAAATAAGCAAAAGTATTAAATAAAATATTTTTCTATATGAAATTTGAAATGTTATCGAATAACATGGTAACGAGTATAGTCATTATAGACTATTTTTACATATAAAATAATATGTAATAAGTTTTATAATCAATATGTATCAGAACATATTATTAGATGTACATCGAAAAGGTACAGCATAATTACAAAGTTATATTTGTATAATTGTATGAGTTTAAGTAAGACTTTTAGTCTTTATCTCAAACAATATCTTGTGTCCAGAATTTGGCTTAGTAGTTCTAGCATGCAACCACTTCAAGGTATACGCATAATAGAATTTAAAATGCCTTTATAAAAATGTATAAATGATTGTGCAATTCATTGTCATTATAACATTAAAAAACATCAACAATATCACTTTAATTTCATGTTCTCTAATAGAACAATATTAGGTAGGAAAAAACACATTATCAAACTGCACCATCAAGTACACAGTATACTATATATTTTGAAAGTTTTGTAAGTTTATCATGCACTCTAACTACTGACCGTAATAATTTACTAGCTAATTCAACCAAGATTGAGTATTGTTTCTAGTATCGACAGATTTTAGAGAACTAATAGCTTAAATAAATTATTTACATTTTATTCAAATTTTATATTAAATAGAATTTAAAACAATAAGATTAATAAAAGTTTACCAATAATCCATATTTGTATTATTCCTTTCCTTCTAAATTTCTCACTAAAATCGTCAAAGGCACCTTTGTTATCATCATTACTTTTTTCCATGATGTTTAATAAGGCTTTGACAATACATTCTCTTGTGCTACTGTGATAACACAAATTTCTGATTACTCAATGAATTCTAAGTGGGTTAATTTTTGTTTTATCCATGAATAATAAAACTAATAAACAAGGCATAGATTCATGATAAACTAATTGCCTTCCTCGCAATCATAAGCCAGCAGCTCCTTGATAAGTCATATTAGCATTACATTGATTGTTCCAGTTCCATTCTGCTCGTTGAGGCATTATATGAATTGCATATCGTGTATTAGGTCCTATACCTATAAATAACAAATATAGTACAAATAAAGTCCAATTGTTTTATCTTCTATAAAAACAGCTTCGTAAAACAATTTATTTAAATAAAATTATTTGAACCTCTGCTGAAATTCCTTAAAATACTTGACAGTGTAGCATTGCCTTGACTGACATGGTTAAGAAATCGTTCTTGCATCGTAGTCTGTTACAAGCCTCCCACTCCTGACTAAAATTTGAGCTTCTTGTGCTACATCACAAGCGAATACTGAAATTTGTGATACTTCCATATCCAAAAGAATCTGTAAACAGTAATTTTTAAATTTAAGGAAAATTTTTAAAATCATATACATTATATTTTCATTAATATTGTACCATACAATCATTATTATATAAAAATTTTAATACTCGTAAAATTTTAATTATAATAAAATTTGAATACTACTATAAATTTTGACGGACCAATGGTTGCAAATTCTAGAAGAAAGGCATCGACAGGATATCTTCAGGATTAGCTGAAACAGCAGCATGTTATTGTTTATCAAGTCGTTGCTGTGCAAGTTGTTCTTTTGAATTGCTGGTGGTAAAGCAGCAAGAAACTCGGTATTCGCTTCGACAGCACCAGCAAGTTATTCAACAACAATTACTTCAGCTCTTTGTTTAATTCTTTGTAATCGTAATGGTTCAGCTATAACTTCGTCACTGATTAATACTCCTCCAGTACTTTATTTTCTACATAATTTTGTTTATCGTCCTAAACCAGGTTGTAATTGAAATAAGACAATGATTCCGATGTTAATTCCCATCCATACTTAAGAACCATCACTTTCTTCACAGATTTAAGTTGTAATCTATAAAAATAAATGTTATTTGAACAAATTATATTTTTTTTAAATATCATATTACATTTTATATGTATACACACACACATATATATATAGAGAGAGAGAGATAATATATACATATTTTTTTCAACAAAATAAATGATTAAAATTATATACGTACATTACTGTTAAAATTATTTATCTGCATTTGAAGGTGGAGGGAAATACGTTCTGAACTATTAAACCTAACACAATAATGTGCTTTGCTTACTTAACCAAACACATAGAATATGTGAGCTAAAACTTGCTGACCTCTTTCAATAAATAACACTGTAATAAACTATATTATTTATTAACACCATTAAGACACCATTCTTATTGATAAATTTTTTAAAATTTTATATAAAAAAGAGTTTTTACGAACCTCTCTTTTTGTATCTATAAGCTCGACCAATAACTTAGCTCACAATAGCTTCTACAATTTTAAGAAATTAAATCTCAGAAAGAGGCTAAACTAAAGCATAAAAATATATTATGCATCCCATAATGAAAGTTAAGGATCTCTTAATTTTCTTTCTCTCTTCTTGTCCAGCTTCAACAATCATCAGCGCAACTAAACACTGACAAAGATATAATTGCTTAGAGAGAATTTATTGAACATTTTCTTTAAATCGTTTTTCATCCTTGTTTAATTTATAACCAAGTCTCAAAAACATTTTTGATTTTCAGGATTATATAATCAGTAAAATATAATCAATAAATTTCAACAATTTATAAATTTCTTTGGATTTATGCTGTTTTGAAGAATTACAAAAGACCAAATTTATATATACCTGAAAAAAAGAATTAACATGTTTCACATGAAAACTTTTATTAAAATAAAGAAATAATGTTTTAAGAAAAATTTACCAATGTTTGCAAAATAAATTTTGTTCCGTCATAAAGTTATCCAACACCCATTAAGTTTCTACGTGAAGTGATAATAACAGGAATGCTACAATCTGGATTTATTAATAAAATAGATCTTTATCTGGTATAAGTTCTAAGACGCCAAAGACTTCTAATGGATTTAAAATACTTATTAATCCATTTTGTAAAAAATTTCTATATACACTTCCAATGAGATCCAAACTGTGCCATTGCTTGTATTGCATAGAAATCTAAATGACTCCAAAGAATGCATAAACTATAATTAAAATCATTTTCTATTTCCGCATTCAAGCCATCATCTTCTGAACTTTTTGTATTTTTGTTTTCCTTTTTAGATGTAGCATTTCTATTGGAGACTAAATGTCCAACTTTAACACAATGTTGTTTCACATAGTCTATTACTTGTTTAGGTTGCAAGTTTTGAGGTTTTCCAGTTACCTAGCTTCTGCGTTATATAAGCTTCAAAGAGAACGTTCCTTAGCATTTGATACATGCAATTATGTTGCATTTGCACAAACGAATAATATATTTTATCCGATTGACCTTTAGGTGTTGTTTCAAATTTATCGGTAAAACCAACATAAGCTTTTGCACTTTACACAAATGAGCTTAGAGTTTTCTCATTACATTGTTTTCTCCTAACCTAAAATTTATACTTCAAAATTTTTAATTTTTCCATCTACTATTTATATATACCTGAAAAAAAAGAAAATTTACATTGTTCACATGAAAACTTTTATTAAAATAAAGAAAAAATTTCTTAAGAAAAAACTTACCAATGTTTGCCAAACAAAATTTGTTCCTTGATAACAGTAATCCAACATCCATTAAGTTTCTACGTGAAGTTATAATAACAGGAATGCTACAATCTGGATTTATTAATAAAATAGATCTTTTTCTGGTATAAGTTCTAAGATGCCTAAGACTTCTAATGGATTTAAAATACATATTAATCCACTTTGTAAAAATTTCTATATACACTTCCAATGAGATCCGAACTGTGCCATTGCTTGTATTGCATAGAAATGTAAATGACTCCAAAGAATGCATAAACTATAATTAAAATTATTTTCTATTTCCGCACTCAAGCCATCATCTTCTGAACTTTTGTATTTTTGTTTTTCTTTTTAGATGTAGCATTTTTATTGGAGACTAAATGTCCAACTTTAACACAATGTTGTTTCACATAGTCTATTACTTGTTTAGGTTGCAAGTTTTGAGGTTTTCCAGTTACCTAGCTTCTGCGTTATATAAGCTTCAAAGAGAACGTTCCTTAGCATTTGATACATGCAATTATGTTGCATTTGCACAAACGAATAATATATTTTATCCGATTGACCTTTAGGTGTTGTTTCAAATTTATCGGTAAAACCAACATAAGCTTTTGTACTTTACACAAATGAGCTTAGAGTTTTCTCATTCCATTGTTATCTCCTAACTTAAAATTAATTCTTCAAAATTTTTAATTTCTTTATCTACTATTCATATATACCTGAAAAAAAAAGAAAATTAACTCTTTCACATGAAAACTTTTATTAAAATAAAGAAAAATATCTTAAGAGGCGGTTAAGAAAAAACTTACCAATGTTTGCCAAACAAAATTTGTTCCTTGATAAAGTAATCCAAGACCTGTTAAGTTTCTACGTGAAGTGATAATTATTTATTTTATTAAATGTTAAAATATCCTTGGTTGTAAGCTTGGTTTTATTTACTAAGCCTTCAAAAGAGGTGAAACTAAAGCATACAAATATTTTATGCATCCCATAATCAAAGTATACGATCTCTTAATTTTCTTTCTCTTTTCACCTCCAATTCCAACAATCATCAGCGCAATTAAACACTGACAAAGATATAATTACTTAGAGAGAATTTTTTGAATATTTTATTTAAATCGTTGTTCATCCTTGTTTTATTTCTAACCAAATCTCACAAACATTTTTGATTTTCAGGATTATATACATCACCATTTTCTATATGACTATAAGGATGAAAAGTTTCACAAGGTCCAGCATAAAAACCATAAAATTATAGTAATTTTTTAAGTCTATTTAATCTTTAATTGTAAAACCAAATCTTTTCAATAAAATATATTAACTCAATCCTCTTGGTCTAGCACAAACATCAATAAAATACAGCAATTCATTTTTTCTTAATTAAGTGATTAAGCAAACATTAAATCACAAGCTTTATCGATATTAGCCATTTTCACTGCAGCTATGTTTAGAAAAATTGCTCCACGAATTGATTCAAATGCATTTGAAAATAAATATATCACACAGATGTATTTTTGATTTTAGGTTAGGCATCAATAACTTACTATACAACTCCGTTATATATATTAAATAATTTACAACACAGTTATTACAAAAAAACCATGTAAATAAATTTGTGAATAAACACAATATATAATTAAATTAAAGTCAATAATCAATTCGTCCATCGATTTACTCTTCAATACTTTTCTTTGGTGCACAACGAGAATCAGCTATACAGGAGTTGAGCCACGCGAAGCAGTAGCAATAGGCTCTACTCCCGTATAGCGTTTCACTTCAAGATCTGTAGGTGGCGCAGTTGTTATACCCACAGTACAGCGTTTAGGCCGAGTCCAGATTTGTGCCATGTTCAGTGTCTTTGCATTTTGTGCCTGTGAAGTGGACTTTTATTGGCTAGCTCTAATGGAATTGTCAATAAAAGTCTACGTCACAGGCACAAAGTCGCAAAACACTTTCACATGGTAAAAGTCTGGCCTTATGATCACTGACTTGAATACAATCGCGTGTCATTCTGTCTTTGTTTCACTCAATAATGGAAAAAAGACAGATGATACAATTGGATTAACGTTTATGAATTGGAGTTATGTAAATAGGAATCAATATTATGTAAAGTAACAACTAATTATTCAACAAATACTGATGAAACTATGAATTCACTTATAAGACATTATATTATTTCAATAAAAAGATTGTGAATTATAATTGTTGGGAGGTATATATATATATTATTTTCTGTAATAACTTTAAAATTCAATATTTATTAATTAAAAATCAGCTATTTTAAATAATTTTTAAATTTTTTGGAATAGCAAATGAAAATTAGATTTGTTTAACGTTTATCAGTAAAGATTGTATATCTGAAAAATTTCCAATATAATTATTAATATTCAATCAAAATTTTATTCATATAGATTATTAAAAATGTTAAAATAGAAAAGTTAATTTTTAGCATGCTAATTCTATTTGACCTAACTTTTAAATAAACTAACTTTTAAATTTTATTTTTACTGAATTTGTTTTATGTACTTGAGAAAGTTTTTAATATAAATTTAAGAAAGTATGAATTCATTGATCGAAGTTAATAAATTAACAGTATTTCAATAAAATGATATATTAACATGATATATAATAATTCTATAATTTTGAGCAATCAATTTTATCACAGCTATTTCATTAATGATAAAATATTGTTGAAATACAATTTTAATGTCAACTATCTAAATTTTACTGACATTTACCTATTCTTTTTGTTCCACAAAAGATTGCCTTGAGTACAGCCAAGTTGTTCCATAAATAAAGCTAAATCTGTATAATTATTACTTACCTTCAGAGCAATGGAGAAATTAGGATAATATATACAAACTTCTTCATTTGATTTAGGCCCTTCATAATATTTTTTAATAACTTTCACCTACGACTATTGCGTTCTCATTTTTTTGTACATTTAAAGCAATTAATATTTTTATTTTTTCTAAAAGCGATGGAGCAACTGCTGCTTTTCTCTAAATATCATAATTTAAATTTATTTTGCAATAGAAAATACTACTTTTTTATGGAATTTTATTTGCGAATAAACAGAATACATTTATATATTTATGTTTAACAAATGTTTAACAATTACCCTGGTAATGGGATAAGTAATTTTTTCTTTTCGTCGATTTCGATAATACATGATTGCTTTAAAAAATTTATTCTATATATTTATAATATTCATTTTAGTAAACATTAATTTTAAGCAAATACTAAAGAATCAAACCAATGAGAATGAAATTATATTTTAACAATACAAATTAAACTTTTGAAAAAATATTAAGATAAATTTAAAACATTCTTAATACAAGATTCACAAGTAAATCTTTAGTGCATAATTTTTTTTTTTTTTTTTAATAATGGCCTCACTATAGAAATGGTATCATGTTCCATAATCCAATTTCATGTATATTTAAAGAAGAAAATGCTCAGCAGTTTTAGCTATAAAGTCAATGAATGGCATTGACATGAAATAGCGAAACGTGCTTTAACATTAATGTGATTAATATATAAGTACTACAATGGTCGTTGAGCTTTCATGCTTACTATTCTTTACGCAGTACATCTTTATCAAATTTTTGTAATAGCAAATGAACATCTGTTATTTTTTGGAATAGAATTATTTTAGTCACATGAAAAATCTGTCAGATTCGTTACTTTTTCTAAAGTTTGAATGAAAATTATATATTAAGCTCGATAAATTATATCTGAAAATACTATTCACTGGAAGTTTTTTTTTCCATACATTATTTTTGTGAATTTATTGAGATGAATGCGCTCAGATTTTATTTTAGAAATTGTGTTACTGTACCGAAAAAATTATTTTCAAAGCTCTGTTAATTTCGAAACTTTGAATACAAATATTATTCAAATACTTTGGGAGGAGATCGCTCCGATATCCTGTTATCATTACAATATTTCAATGTTAAACTTTATGGAGACTGTATATAAAAACAAACAATTGCTACTAGAATTCATTTTTTTATTTTATCAAGTATCACTGAAAAACAATAAATGATATTATGAAGAGGTACAACTTGATACTCTATGTTCTGTATTCCTGAAATAAAAGAGTAATATTTAGAAAAATAATATATTTTTAAAAAAGTGCGCGAGACTTGATTTATTGCATTTGTTTTATTTATGCAAAATTATATAAACAATATCGATTTTTGATAGAATTTCACATATACCCAACAGGCCGAAAAAATCGATTTTAACATTTTTATAAGGACAGGTTGCTTGGTGCCCGTTTCAACTAATTTTTTAATAGAAACAAAAATATTCTTCGTATATTTTTTTATGTATACAAGTTCATACTTAGATAAATACCTTAAAAACTAGAAAATGAATTTATAAATTTTCAAATATAAAAATGTCGTTCAACATTTTTAATACAGTTGACCTACAAAGTTGAAAAAAATATTAAGTGTATATTTAGTTATTTACTGTCGTGACGAAGATATTTATATGGTAATTCCATACACAAATTTTCGTCACGACAGTTCAAGGATAAACTTTTCTTTTTGGCACCAAAAATAAAATATAACATTCAATGGACATACGAAGATAGAGTTTGACTATATTGCTCTCCCTGCCTTAGTTTCAGCAAAATACACCCAAAATCAATATTTTTCTTGTATTTTCGTTTCCTATTTTTCTTTTGTAATATAAATTGATTTGTTTTCCCATGAAAATATAAACTTCATTAACCTATAAAATTAATAATCTGATTACAGGTACTTGCATACAAAAATGAAATACACTTAATTAATTCATTTGGTTTATTATTGTGATATTGCATATGTTATTTACTAGAGAGTGCTAGTTTCTTAGAATTTATTTTATTGGGAATATAAAATATATTATATCAATAGACGTCAATATTAATCATTATTGAATGTTATACCTGTTACATATATATTGTTTTATCTCAGATATGGTTAATCAATGTAGTATACCGCTTCGGAGCTTAAAAAATAAGTAATTATTAGTGAAAGTATACAAAAATAAATACAATTTACTACAAAAATTATTAATAAAAATCTATCTACTGCATGCATAACTATTTTTATTATGTATATTAATATCTTAGAAAACATGCAATATTTAACTTTTCATATCTTGAAATCATTTAAAATAAGCCCCTTTAATGCTTATCTGCATGAGTCGCAACCAAAAATGGTAAGTCTTCTCTCTAAAAATATATTATATCAATAGACGTCAATATTAATAATTATTAAATGTTATACCTGTATATATATATATATATATATATATATTGTTTTATCTCAGATACGGTAAATCAATGTAGTACACCGCTTAAACGGAGCTTAGAAAAGAAGTAATTATTAGTTATAGTATAAAAAAATAAATACAATTTACTAAAAAAATTATTAATAAAATTCTATCTACTGCATGCATTACTATTTTTATTATATACATTAACATTTCAGAAAACATGCAATATTTAATTTTTCAGGGTGTACCTATTATTCTACTGAAATCAATCAAAATCTGAAACTTCGTCAAAGTACGTGATTCTAACGGTACTTAATAGTTTCAATATACAAAAGACATGCAACATTTAACGTTAATTAGTAACAAGTATTTATGGACTTAATGTACTGTTATTTTCATTATTTGTAATGATTTTCTAAAGTTATAAAATTATGTTTTTAATATTTTTAAATGATTTGAAATGAGCCCCTCCGACGCTCATTTCTGTGAGACGCAACCAGTAATAACAAATTACCGTCTCTCCACATTTATTATGTAATTTATATATATTGTAGTATATATAATTTATACAAAGGTTAAAAACCGTGTGTATATTAATCGATCATAAATAAAAGTAATATTTATTTATTGATTGCATTTAGAATAATGTACTTCAATGCCCATATCTATCATAAGCACACACAAATCTCTGTCTCTCCATCTCACGTTATTGTTGTTTATTAATAATTTTCTACATTTATTATATTATTTCTATACAATTATTATAATTGTTATTTTATCTTTCCAACTTCGATAAATTTTTATCTAACTACAATCTTACATATATATGTATATAATAATTTTCAAATATTGTAAAGCATAATATGCATTTTGATCAGTATCAGCTTTATAAAGCTAATAACATTAATAATTTTAATAATTTTTTCAAATATTTATTTGCATGCAGACTGTAAAGGAAAAAGCATCAATTTTTGTTTTTGTAAAATTTTAAAATAATGTTGTCTCATGACATGAGCATTCATTGAAAAACTCACCTTTGAAGGATCTTCTCCTTTGATAGCAAAATAAGTCAACAATGACGCTGCATAAACTCCACAAGAGTTACTATTTGGTTGTTTAGTACGCATTTTGGCGAAAATTATGTCATTTTCGGTTAAATTTGGAAAACGCTTAAATACATATTCCAATTCATTCTGAATTAATTTACCTCCTGTATAATTTTCAATCGTATCATATACAAACAGTTGTTCTTCTTTATAAATACCTAAACGCCAATGTTTAGTACACAATCCTCCGAGGATAACTGCACTTGGAGTAGCTTGTGCAGGCTTAACTGAAGCTGGAGACGTAATATATTGAACGCTTTCTACTTCTAATTTCTTTTCTTTCGTACAACGCCAAGGAAAGCATCCAGTGCATCACAACTTAACCAAGCATCATGAGATAAAACTATTGCTTTCACTTCATTGGCAGTTATTGAAAACAATCTACTTTCTAGATATTTTCTTATAGATAAAATATCCTTCAAAGTAATCAGTGATTCATCATTACTTTCACTTACTATAACACATTCATCATTTATATTGTTTATTTCATTTAGAGTAGAAACATCCATTTCAAAGTTACTAATTAATTTTTGTGCTTTCAATTCTGCTGTCATTTCTTCACCTATATTGGTAGTTGCTGATAATTGTGAATTTTTTTTCGAAATAGACTTCTTTTCCTCTTTGTTTTTTATTACTTCATCTTGAGCTTTCAATATATAATCAGGATCTCTAATAGGCATGCTCCTGAGATATCGGCTATCAAGGATTTCGGAAGTAAACAATCATCATAAAATTTAGATAAATGTGGTTCCATTTCTTTTATCCAAAATTCATCATCTCTTTTCACTTTTAATATTTCAATGGTTTTGGGCGTTCTTAGTGCAAAGAGACAATAACTTCTGTTTGTTACGTGCAGTTGCCCTTGAATTTGGTAATACCAATGATGAGTTTTCTTCATATTCTTCGTTCTTTTATCTATGAAGTTTAAATCTGGATACTTCTCCATAGCTTCTTTTGCTGTTAAATCAACAGCACGATAAGGATTTTTTATTTCAACTAAACCATCATCATCGATTATACCATCAGGAGAAGCTGCAAATCTTGAATCGATAGGATCAATAAATAAACCACACGGTTGTACACTTAATCCTGTTTCATTTTCAATCTCTTTCCTTGCAATGTCTTCATTTGCGCGACCATACATCATGGCTGCCGTATCTGGTAATGAAGAGTATAAAATTGATTTTACTATTGTACGACAAGATGTTGAATTTTTCTTGCGACAAATGGATCCATAATGAGAAGCTGTTAAATGCTTCTTTCGTAACGTTTGCCAATAATCAGACTGACTTTGATTTCTGGTATCCAATTCAATTTGCTCCCGATTTTCTTGATTACTTCTTAATTCAGCAAAATGCTGCTCTCGTAAAACAATAAGTTGATCTTCTGATAAATCAAGTTTGCTGGCTTTAGGACCATAATTTTCATCGGCTGAAAAATGTGTATATTGCCGCTTTCTTCCATGTGTGATTCTGGTCTCTTTGTTCTTTTATTTTTCAATATTCTTTGCTCTTCCAAATTAGTTACAATATCGGGAACTTCTTTTTCCATTCCTTTGAATATCTCCGATAAAGCTTTTTGACCTGAATTATGGTGAATGACTGAAATGTACACTGAGTATTGTATTGATTGGTTAGAGCAAAGTTGATTCGTTTTCCCGCAACATGTTTACAAATGATGCTGTTGAATGATTCGACGTCATTATTATTGACTTTATGCAGTAAGCTTTCAGCGTGACAACTTAATAATTTAGTATATTCTTCTACTTTTTGATATAAACCAAAAGATTTTAAATGAGGTACATAATTAGTCTCTTTGTTTGAAGAATCTATTTTTTTTGAACATGGGAGTCCGTATAATTGACATCTTTTATGTTCATTAAAGACATGGCTGGGTACATTTAATATTTCTCTTTGCAAGTCTTTAACTTTTGATTCCCACGACTTATTTGTGTGTGTGTTGTCGATCTACTGACTCAATAACAGCTTGTCGAATATTAAGAACATTATTCTTGACCACATTGCGCAAAGTGACAAAGCCTTTGATTCGTTCACCTTTCTTTTGCCTAATGTTAGAAATAGATGCATTTTTTTTTGCAGAAATTGCGCAATAAATGATTTGTACATTCAATTTTACGCGGCATAATATTTAGATTCGCATAAGGATTATCATCAATTAATTTTTTATAAAAATTGCTATCACCATCTCCAATAATGAATCTATATATTAATCCATGCGTGTCTAAACTTTCCTTGAAACCTTCTACTAAGGCTGCACTCTCCATGAGAGTTGAGGGAGATTCTTGAGGAAAATTTCTATAACAATTATGTTCTTTTGACTGTTTACCAGCATTTTGGCTTCTAAAACATGAAGTACAATATTTATTCTTTACTCCAACAAATAAAACCTTCCCTGTTCGTTTGCCTATAATTGTTGCTGCACCAGACAAAGAATCATATTTGTTTCCAAAAGTTCTCTTCAGCCAAGTACCGTCAACTACGACAGTTATAAATGGTATACCATTTACCACATCACCAGCAGCTTCGGCTAGCCGAAATTCTTCTTTGCCTGCTGCTTTCATACTTTCAGTACATATATGTTCTAAATGAAATAATACATTGTCTTGATGACTTTTGAACGTTTTATCGTCTACATATGGTATATTCATCGTAGCAAATAATGTTTGTATATGTGAAAATCCCATTCCAGCTGCAAGACTGCCTAGAACGGAACTTTGATTCAGCTCCATTATATTTTCCTGCATTGGTTCCGACCAAATTTTACATACTTTTTTACAACGCTTACATGAAAAAAAAAACAAACTTCTCAATCCTCCATGACGAAAACTTTCTTTAACCAGTTTCCAATCTGTAAATTTACATTTGGGATTATGAACCGTACCCAACTGGTTAACCACTTCATTCCAGAAATAATCAAAGTCCACGATGCGTCGACCTTTAATGATTTTTTGTAAATGCTGTAATGATTCTTTTATATTTGCTTCTTTGAATTTGTTCATCTTTTTCACATTTCTTTTTCTGTTTTCGAGTTGTTTTTTAAACTTTTTTCTTAATTTTTTACATTTAGTTTTATGCCAGTGCAATTGTCGTTTACAGTTTATAACTTTACTATATTTATTTACATACTTTAACTTATTAAGCATATATTCAAAATTATTTGAGAAATATGGAAATATGAAGCTTATGAAGGTACAGCAAAGTACTATAGTAGCAAATATAACAAACATAATACCAAATGGAAAAGTTTTATCATTTTGAACCCTTTTTTCTGTTTTGGATTCATTATCGAAAGTTTCATTGCTTTTAGTAATGTTGTCCATCAGTGATTGTTTTATATCATTATCGATTTCCTTTGATGTTTCAACAACATCTACAATTTCATCTTCCATAACATTAGAAACCTGTTTCCTTGACATGTTTAAAGTTGATTCATCAGAATTTGGTAAATTAATACTACTTTTATTTTGAAATAGTAAAGAAACATCCATATTCCATAAATCTTGAGAAGGCATGTTTTCAAATTCTTCTGTTTCATCATAAGCAGGTTCATGAATTTTTAAATCTTCCTTAGGACATGCCAATAATCGTCTATATAAAAAATTAAAATTACTTACCATATAATACAAAATGTTTTTGTTAAATATTTATTATTTATTTATTTTATTGTTTCGTAATTAAAAATGAAGGTTGCAAATGCTATAGAATATATTTTATATTACGTTATTTGAGTCAAAAATAAGTAAATGCAATAATAAAACTAACGGAATATTCAATTTAACTTAATAACAATTTTGAAAATCGATGAATTCAAATGATATTATTGAATACTGCCGTCCAAAGTAAGAAAACCTTAACTCCAATGGGATTCCAATGTAGTTAACCACTTTTATACTTTGGACGGTAGAATAGGAATGTGAAAAAAAATGAGATATCTCGTAATTTTTTATTTTTCAATATTAATTTGGTTTTTATACAGAACAGTAAACACGTACAATACGATACTATACAAAGTACAAGTTGAGTAAATTTTTAATTACGATTATAGTAAAGACCTCTTAGGAATAAGTACGTTTGTGGATAACTGTTCTTTAATAATTATTGACTTATTAAGTATTTGCATAATGTATGGCGGTCCTAAAAATAATTACTTAGCAAAAAAATTCAGTTCAACCGATCATCGGTGTTTCACTCCTGTTGCAGAATCATCAGCGACTCTAATATGATTAATACGTGCTAGTCTGTATAAAATAAAATAAGTTGTAGTAATAATGATTTTACCTATTGCAATAAATAAATAAACAATTATACCTTTGATAATACAATAATAAAAGCCCATTATAAAAAATTTCAATATATTTTTTTTATTCACAAAAAACACTATAAATAAAGTTAATTTTATCCGAAAGTCAACTACAAATAAATTACCGAAAAAATAAGAATATTCTTTATTTGCCTGTACTGGAATCTACTCACATTAAAATGATTTCTATCAGAATATAATTACAAAGCAAAAGTAGTTACAAAAGAAAAAATATTATAATTAATTGAATTAGATAATTTATTTATTTTTAAACCTGAGAAATTACAAATAATTTCATTTTTTTCGATATTTGTATTCTTATTAATATATGCAATAACTGTGATAAAATCATCTTTCACTTAGCTGCAAACCAATAATAGAGATTATACAATAAAATACGTAAATAAATAGAATTTTCAATTGAATAACTTCTTCAGATAATGTAACATGACTTATTTTACCAGTAAATCATCAATACTTTTCAAGAAATATTAGGAATAGACCTATTTTTAAATGGTAGTTATTTTGAAATCGTTCATTATAAACTTATCACGTAGAAACAATTTAAATTTGAAAGCTTTGAATATCATAAGTATTATCTTTACACAAAAATTGTATTTTTTCAATTCCATTCATTTTATTATTAAATATTTTGTTAACATAAAAACATAAATCATTTTTCAATAGCATATCTACTGAATTTAGTAAAATATTATAACAAACTGACTATTTTATGTTCTACGCTTCAAAAGTAATAACTCAATATTCCTGGAACTAAAACTTTATTTATTTCTAAGAAATATTTGAACAATGATATAATTTTTTGAAGTTGAACCTCGTAGAAAATTCCATATAAAATGCGGTCGACTAACTAATCGTTGGTCACACAGTTGCGATGAATTATTTATGGATAACCGATAACATTTTGGAGACTGTACTAAGTTTAATAAGAATATAACTCCAAAAAGAAGTAAATGAAATGCCTCTTAAATAAATAAAGTATATTCTAATAATGAAATTAGTAGATATAGGTATATATATATAAAATAACCATTTGACAGCATACATTGTTTTATGCCGCCATATCGCTTATGCGGTCTAATACCAACAAAGGTAGCTAAATGGGTATAGACTCCTTATACGCATGTAAGCGAAGCGGATTAATTTATAAAAGGATACCCTTGCAGAAAATTAACCAAATATTCTGTTTGCTCAACTAACTAGTATACATAACAATATGTCCAGAAAGTTCAGGATAATAGGTTCAAAATACGGCAAACAGTCCCGGATTATGCTGAATGTCAAATCGAAAGATGATCGATCTTTTTTGTTCTTTCTCTTTTTACAATCATTTCTAACCTGTTAAATATACCTATGAGACCGTTGTTTATAACAAGATTACAAATAGCAATAACATAAGTGAAATATGAAACTTTGCATAGAAAAAAAAGTTCAGCAAATTATAATAGAGTTATGTCTTTTGAATCATTAAAAATAAATAAAGAATCGTTTATAAATACACGAATGTTTTAAAAAAACAATTGAGATATCCCTGGTAGAAAATTTGTCTAGTTTTATCGAGGCCTCGATTATTTAAACATACAAAACTAGACAGATCTATAGTAAATTTCTACCAGGATGATCAACAAAATTAATAAAATATAACATTTAGTATAACTCAAAATTATAAAAAACATAGTAAAGTTATTTAAAAAAAATAAGATTATTACATTTACATAAAAATATATTTTTTATATAAATTAAATAAATATATTATAATTAATATTTAGATCAAAAGCAGGCTTTGCGCGTTTTGTATTTTTATTATTGTTTGTTCGTCGAAACACGCTTGCCGCATCAAGTGATCTTCTGACTTATTTTCAATTCTATTATTGTATTTTTTTAAGCTTTTTTTCAAATAAAATTTTTGAAAACGTATATTCTTTGTTAACAATAGTTTATTATAAAATGTTAAAATTAATACTGTCATCTGTTTAAATGTTAAAAATATATTTGTAAAAATATTAAATAAGAAACTTTAAAATACTATTAATAAATTGATATTTTAAATATAATAAAATTATTATCAATTAAAAATTGAATAAAAATGTAATAAATGAAACATTAAATAAAATTGTAATAAATTTTATTGAATAAAATATTTATAACTTTTTATACATTTCATTAATAATAAAAAAAAATTTCTAAAGCTCTTCATACGTAATACAGCGGCATAAAATTTACATCATATGGGAGTACAAAGGATGTTTACGTGGCAAGTAATATTTGTTTCACAAGCAGCAAGTCTTAGGTGGAGCCTCGACTTACTACTCGTTCAACAAATATTTTACTTGCCCCGTGAAGATCATTTTCACTCCCATATGACGTATATAACTAATGTTTTTTTTTTTTTAAGTTAATGTATGAAGTTATTGTCCTCTATATGTTAACCTTTTTAATATGGTGATATCAAAGGAGCCCTTTTAACACATTACATCAGGCTGGACAGTCTGATACACCATACCGAAAACTTTTACTACCAATGGATGGTCAGCAACTTTTTATGACCAAGAATCAACTGATACTCAATCAGGTTACATTTTTTAAGAGTTCTGATATAAATGGTACACGCACTAATGTTCTTTCGCCACAAAAAAAGGCACAGCTACCTGGACAGGATTAAAACCCATGCCCACCTTGTTGAAAGCAAAAGCTCTATTCGTTATACCACCACGCTTTTTTATGACTAATATGGTAGATGTTATAGATGATATGGGAAGTTTCGGTAAGCAGTAAATCGCGTTCACACTATCGAATAACCCCTATACGTGCTTTCTATCTACAGTTGACTTATAGTCTTACTCTTACAAGGCGTCTGTAATAACATATACATATACAGTGCCGTCCATAAATGCGGATCACCTA
Organism: Anastatus disparis; assembly: GCA_017163975.1. Taxonomy (NCBI): domain Eukaryota; kingdom Metazoa; phylum Arthropoda; class Insecta; order Hymenoptera; family Eupelmidae; genus Anastatus; species Anastatus disparis. Next base: position 11,960,169 of record JAFFSR010000333.1, on the reverse strand, counting down.
GAGAAAAAAAGTGCTAGAGAAAAATCACTATAAATATAAGTCGTATATAAATTAAAAAAAAAAAAGCATTAAAAAGTTGAGAAGAAAAACTATCATTTTATCATTTTAAATCATTTTTCAAGTCATCTGTTGTCTTATACAATCTCTACAAAAGATACAAATTATGAAAATTTCAAAAATTTTTATCCAGTGATTACAGAAATTCGAAAAAAATATATTTAAAAGAAGACAGAAAATGCTTTAATTTTATAGGGTTACAATTTTTTAAAGAGTTTTTTAATGGGTCTTCAAATTGTGTTAATGAAACTGATGTAAATTCAGAAGTTTTCGCGATATTTAACCAATTGAAGAATAATCTAAGAAATCATTGAAAATCAATTGTCTACTATTCATACATTCTAGATTTTCAGAAAATTTTTTGTAATATGGCGAGAATTTCAGAATTTACATCAGTATGTCCAAGTTCAAGACCCTTTAAAAAACTCTTACAAAGATTGTAACCCTATAAAATTAAAGCATTTTGAGTCTTCTATATTTTTTCAAAATTTTTGTAATCACTGGATAAAAAATTGTTCGGCCGGAAACCAATTTTAAAATTTTTCATAATTTATATCTTTTTGCATAGGTTGTATAAGACAACAGATGACTTGAAAAAATGATTGAAATTGATAGAAAGATAACTTTTTTTCTCTACTTTTTCATGCTTATTTTTCAATTTCTATACGACTTATATTTACCGAGTTATAGTGATTTTTGTCTGGCACTTTTTTTTCTCTAAGTGATCCCGAATTTATGGACAGCACTGTATATATATAGAACAATGTGTTTTTGTTTGGAGCAACTGAGCAAGATAATGATTATTTTTTCATGTAAATAAATAAATTTTTAAATAACTTATAACAAATTTAAATAACTTTCAAATTTCCATAACATCGCCACTATAGATAAAATGTAAGACAATACGGCGAACATATCATAAAAGTTTGTACCAGGATAATGATCAAATTTTTTTAAATAAGGCAATTTATTAATAAAACTCATTGGTAAATCAATGAAGTTTATAATTATTGTAATATCTTAATATAAAATAATAAATAAGGTTACCAAAGTTACTAAATGTTTTTCATACTAAACCTTAATCTATTATAAAACTAGCTCGGTCCTTTCAGAGATTCGCTTCGCTTCTTGCATATAAGGCACGGCCGTAAACGCTCGCACTCGCTATTAAAGAATATTTAAACAAATCATTTGCAAACGCAAAAGCATTAAAAGTTAATGTTATTTCTTTTTTTCATTCGTAAATGTAAATGAAATATTTTCTATTCTAAAATAATAATTTTTCATAGAAGTATATTCAATTTATTTGAGACAATAAAATTGCAAATCCAATAAATACATAACTTCATTTTTATTGTCTATTCGAAAAAAATGTTATCAACAAAATTTTATGTATGTAATTTATAAAAACTTTGAAGCACATTTTTCTGGAAATAAATAATCCTTTACGTGCCTTATATGCAAGAAGCGGAGCTTTTTGCATACCTTGCATCGCTTCGCTATACAAGGTCCGAGGTGCGAGGCCACACCGGCCCAAAGGGCCGCTGTGGCGAGCTAGTTATTCATATAAATAAATATATCATAATCTAACGTTTCGCAAGTGTCTATCAGATGCTGCTTTGACATAACAGGGTTATAAAGTGTACCTGAAAAGAATTTTTTTTTGTAACGTCGCTATATTTATGCTATGCTAATCACCGACTGCACTCAACAGATTTATACAAGCAACACTGTAACATGTGCTTAGTTTACAAACGTACGGAAAAACGTTGTTGATAATTTGCACCGAAAATGGTAGCAAAAATACAGCGATGTTAAATAATATAAAAAAGACTTTGTTAATTCAATAACAATTTTATCTCAGTGTACATATTTAAGAAAAATGAAATATTGAATAGAATCCTTCAATTTTAGTAACTTTAATAAGTTTTTACTAAAAGAGAAATATAGGCTTTTATTCCTAAGAGTTCTTTGTTTATTATTTATTCTTAAACCATTATCTACTTTATGAATTGTTTATGTGTATATCTATACGTATATATATATATATATATATATATATAAAATGAATGATTCTCTGACAGTTTGACATAGAATCATTATATATAAATATATAACTACATTAATATTAATGCTGTTACAAATATATGGATCATTTACCTTTTTAAACGTTTAGGATTTCGAGATTTTCTTTTGGAACTTAAAAAATTTCTTCCCACGATATTTTTTACGTGTGTCAGACGCCATTTAATACTTGAAAAGTTTAATCAAATAAATGTCGTAACTAACGGACTTCTGCACAAATATGAGTTAAATTTTTTTACACTTCGTTGTATCTATTAATTTGTTGATGAAATACACCGATAATATTATTATATATACAATAAAATATGCTTCCTTGTATCAGAAACGTCGATGTATTCAAAAGATATCCCACACTTAAGCGAAAGAATGGATTATTAGTTGATAAAGGAGTTAAGGAAGCAGACATATGTATACATATTTCGCGACGCGAAGTTGTCGACGTAATGGCAACATTGTACCAAATCGCAAAATGAATATTATATTTATTTTTTTGTTTAAATTGTTTCATATCTCTTTAGAATTTGAAAATAGATAAAACCAGTAGAATAAAAATTATTAATTTATTTTATGGTAATTCATTGTCATCAAATTGAAATAATTACGTGAACAATGCTATAAAATATTTAAAAAATTTTTATAAAAAAATAGATTAGTATGTTAAATAAATAAATTTTTCTTAACTATTAATTTATTGATTTCAATAATGAAAAATAACTTGTATTCAATATTAATAGTTGAAAAAATGTATGAGTTTTTGAATTTAAAACCTGTAAAAATTCTGCAATTTTTTCAATATGTTTGTCAAAGTGGTAATAAATAAAATTTTGAACAAATAAGAATTAAAAAAAAACATGTAATCATATGATATTGATATAAAAAATTGTTCCATATGATTATGAGTGACGAAAATAATAAATTATGAATTTTGAGCATGAATGTTGAATCATGAATACTGAGGTTACGAACGTAAGTAAAATAACAATATAAAAAAAATTAGTGTAAAAAGCAATTCGAAATATTTTTATTGATTCATCTTTGAATATTTATTTTCAATCTTTATTAAATTTGTACTTCGCAAGATTTTAAATGGTAATATTGTCACAATTGATTACATATATATACATAAAATAAATATCTATATATATATATAGTTATGTGTGTGTGTGTATAAATAAGTATAATAAAAATCCCACATATTATACGTATCCATATGAAAGTTTCTGACAGTACGTATTCGGCAGCGCCCCCAAGTAGCTGTGTAACCGAACTAACACACTTTTGGGAGAAATTCTCAATTCAAAAGCACGCGCGTCTATATTCATTGCAACTGTAGAGATAGTGTTTAAGTTGGCAACAGTGTAAGGCAGCGAGTTTTTGTCTTTGTTCGCGGAAAGTAATCAGAACGCAGTGAACGTTGAGTTTGAAAACATGTCCACTAGAAGTAAGTATTTCTGATTGTAAATATTATTAGTTAATATAATTTCTATATAAAAAAATTATTTAAAATGATATTTAATTATTATTTATAAAATATTATTAAAAAGAATGAAAAAAATGTTTTTATTATTATTTTTTTAGAACATGAAGAGCTACATTAATACTCGACATATTAATTTTTTTTACTTGACATTATTTTGATAATTTTTCGTTAATTCTCAGGATCAACTAGAAACAGTAGAGGTGGTGCCAATGTTAATGGAGGAGAAGGTGCTGGTGATGTGGGTGGAGGTGAAGGTGGTGGGCAAAACGCTGTTAACAACAACGAACAACGTAATAATAATGAGGTTGTAGCCCAGCAAGTTGTACAAGATGTTCGTGACGAAGGTGGCCAGGCTTTGCTCAATCAAGGTGGACAGAATATACCGAACCACGGTGGCCAGGATGCGGCCAATCAACGCGATGAAGGTGGCCATGGTGTACGTAACGGTGTTCAGGATCTCGTAAATGATAGAGGTAAAATATAAATAAAATTATTTTCATTATTATTAAAACTCATTTTAAAAATTACATTTTTCTTGGTAAAAAATAAAAGATAAAAATTGAAAGAAATTAATATTTGTAAACAATTTAATCAATATGTACTATCAATTCAATTCATTAAGAGAATGATTGCATGAATACTTGTAATTCTTATTGTATTTATATTATATATCATGCAGGTTTCTACTTTTTAAAATTTTCTAAGGGTTGTATTTTAATAAATTCATCTTATTTCATTATCATACATGTAATAATGAATCATTTTAATTTGTGAAAAATTTTAATTTAAAAAAATGCAATTCATCAGAATGAAACGTTTTGTAAAATGAAACTTAATGATAGTCTAATTATTGTTAAAAACAATTTGTTCATTGTAAAAAAATTAATAATTATTCTATAAAATATAAACTATTTTAAATAATTTGTAATAATTGTAGAAATAAAAATTATTAAATTGTCTAAATATTAATTTTTACTTGTTTCGACAAAATATCAATATAAACAGAAACATAATCAAAAGATAGTAAATAGTAATTTGTATGTCTGAAAATTTTTGTTATCATTGGACAAAAGAATTCTTATAATTGTAATTTGAAAGAAATGACAATTATTAATTTAACTGATTTATTTTTAAAATAATAACATAAATATGTAATCATTAAGTTTCATCATAGACATTGGCATATACTCCTCATTGACCTTAAACTATTAGTTTTGAAAATATTGTAAATTTGATTACAAAACTAATTATAAAAATTTAAATGTTGTGAAAGATTATTTTTGATATTGCAAAATGTTCTTAAATTTAAAATTCAATATTTAAAAATTTTTATTGTAAATGCATTATTATAAATTCATTTTTAATTATGATTAGAATCAATGTCATTAATACATTGGAAAAATTAATTTAAATGAAAAGATTATTGTAAATTTAAATCCTTGCTATTAATAATTGTGGACAAATAATTATACTTCCCACTATTAGCAATAAATACACCAGCTTTTCCAAGTGATTCATTATGTAATTGTACTCCTAATTTTTTTTTTTTTTTAGTTTTCATTCATTATTTTCTTTTTTGATTGCAGTAAATAATCAATTTTTTGTTGAAGTTGATGAGAACTCAGTTTGTTAGGATATTAAAAGAATTTTTTTCAACGAACAAATAATTAATGGTAGCGCTTGTACATTTTCTGATTATCAACATTATATTTCTGCAGAGTTAAGTCTGTATTCGATTATCAGCATTATTGAAGTAGATAGTATAAAAATGTTTATCTGCATTTGAATGAATTAAACTAGTTTTCCTTTTTAATGAATAATCTTTTCTAGATACACAAAACACTAGCATCCAAGTCTCCGTTACTATTTTCTTTATTGTTCAATAAAATATATGTTTCTATTTTAAATTTATAAGCAAATATACTACCATTAAGGATGCTTTATTCATCTGTATCTTAAGATATATTTCATTAAATATTTATTTTTAATTCAGCATTAATTTATTCTGCTCTTCTTCATTATTGGAATTGTCAATCAGTATTATGTTAAATTGAATAACTTTATTTTTAAAATATTAATAACAGATGTATTCTTTCAATTTTCCTTTTCATTTACTTCAATGTTTGTATTTATTTCTGAAACACTTTGTTTTTAAATTGTCTCTATTTGATATTTTGTCATTGCAATTTTCAGACTCAAATTAACATTTGAATGTTCTTAAATGTCATCATTTTTTATAATGCATATCTTATATATAAATAACACATGTTTTGTAACTTGCATAAATTTTTATTGAGATATTATTGAAATGTGTGTGTCCAGTTATAGCCACAGACGTATCAACTGTAATTTAAAGCAAAAGTATTTCGACCTGGGCTTGTTGCAGAAGAGTTAAAGATACTATCTTAATATCACTCTCTTTTTCTAACATTATGTAAATAATGTCTCATAGATTAGTAAGAAGAATGTAATTTTTAAGAAATGATGAATTTCAATGAAATAAAAATTTTTCAATAGTTTCCTTTGGAAAAAGCAACATATTTGAAGCTAGTGATGGTTTTTTATAAGGGAATAAAATTTGATAAGCTAAGACAAAATAAAATATGTTATAAAATAACAAATAATATCATTTTAGACCAATGGGAAATAAGAGTAGGAGCTCGAGGAGGAGGTGGTCGAGGAGGAGGTGGTCGAGGAGGAGGTCGAGGAGGAACTCGAGGCGGGTACCATCCATATTCACAAACCGTACGTTTTTCATTGTTTAACTTTAATATAAATATTATATAATTTTTAATTAAAAACTGTTTATTTATAGCCAAAGTTTGTGACATATGGAGAATTTAAAGCATTAGAAACTCGCGTCAAGACTTTAGAAAGGGTAATTTTATTAATTTATTAAAAATAACTTATTGTATTAATTAATTTCAATGTATTTTTAATTGTATTTATTATTTTCAGAGCTTTGGACATATGCAGAAACAGAAAGAAAAAGATAAATTTCAAAATTTAGAAGAGAAACTGAATAATATCGTCGAGTGTATTCAACAGCTTCAAGCTGTTAAAAATTCGCCTACACCCTCTGAGGCATCTGCTGCTGCTGGATCAGCTACAAGAACAGCTCCACCTTACGTCCCTGTACCTGTGGCCAGTGCTACGTTACCACCTGCACCTACAATACCATTTCCCAAATAAGATACATTCAACCGCCTCAAGGGAACGTATATTACACTTATCCCAACAATTACCAGGGTAATTGTTAAACATTTGTTAAACATAAATTTATAAATGTATTCTGTTTATTGGCAAATAAAATTCCATCAAAAAAATACTATTTTCTATTGAAAAATAAATTTAAATTATGATATTTAGAGAAAAGCAATAGTTGCTCCATCGCTTTTAGAAAAAATTTCAAATGAAGAAGGTTGTATATATTATCCTAATTTCTCCATTGCTCTGAAGGTAAGTAATAATTATACAGATTTAGCTTTATTTATGGAACAACTTGGCTGTACTCAAGGCAATCTTTTGTGGAACAAAAAGAATAGGTAAATGTCAGTAAAATTTAGATAGTTGACATTAAAATTGTATTTCAACAATATTTTATCATTAATGAAATAGCTGTGATAAAATTGATTGCTCAAAATTATAGAATTATTATATATCATGTTAATATATCATTTTATTGAAATACTGTTAATTTATTAACTTCGATCAATGAATTCATACTTTCTTAAATTTATATTAAAAACTTTCTCAAGTACATAAAACAAATTCAGTAAAAATAAAATTTAAAAGTTAGTTTATTTAAAAGTTAGGTCAAATAGAATTAGCATGCTAAAAATTAACTTTTCTATTTTAACATTTTTAATAATCTATATGAATAAAATTTTGATTGAATATTAATAATTATATTGGAAATTTTTCAGATATACAATCTTTACTGATAAACGTTAAACAAATCTAATTTTCATTTGCTATTCCAAAAAATTTAAAAATTATTTAAAATAGCTGATTTTTAATTAATAAATATTGAATTTTAAAGTTATTACAGAAAATAATATATATATATACCTCCCAACAATTATAATTCACAATCTTTTTTATTGAAATAATATAATGTCTTATAAGTGAATTCATAGTTTCATCAGTATTTGTTGAATAATTAGTTGTTACTTTACATAATATTGATTCCTATTTACATAACTCCAATTCATAAACGTTAATCCAATTGTATCATCTGTCTTTTTTTCCATTATTGAGTGAAACAAAGACAGAATGACACGCGATTGTATTCAAGTCAGTGATCATAAGGCCAGACTTTTACCATGTGAAAGTGTTTTTGCGACTTTGTGCCTGTGACGTAGACTTTTATTGACAATTCCATTAGAGCTAGCCAATAAAAGTCCACTTCACAGGCACAAAGTTGCAAAGACACTTGAACATGGCACAAGTCTGGACTCGGCCTAAACGCTGTGGGTATAACAACTGCGCCACCTACAGATCTTGAAGTGAAACGCTATACGGGAGTAGAGCCTATTGCTACTGCTTCGCGTGGCTCAACTCCTGTATAGCTGATTCTCGTTGTGCACCAAAGAAAAGTATTGAAGAGTAAATCGATGGACGAATTGATTATTGACTTTAATTTAATTATATATTGTGTTTATTCACAAATTTATTTACATGGTTTTTTTTGTAATAACTGTGTTGTAAATTATTTAATATATATAACGGAGTTGTATAGTAAGTTATTGATGCCTAACCTAAAATCAAAAATACATCTGTGTGATATATTTATTTTCAAATGCATTTGAATCAATTCGTGGAGCAATTTTTCTAAACATAGCTGCAGTGAAAATGGCTAATATCGATAAAGCTTGTGATTTAATGTTTGCTTAATCACTTAATTAAGAAAAAAATGAATTGCTGTATTTTATTGATGTTTGTGCTAGACCAAGAGGATTGAGTGAATATATTTTATTGAAAAAGATTTGGTATTACAATTAAAGATTAAATAGACTTAAAAAATTACTATAATTTTATGGTTTTTATGCTGGACCTTGTGAAACTTTTCATCCTTATAGTCATATAGAAAATGGTGATGTATATAATCCTGAAAATCAAAAATGTTTGTGAGATTTGGTTAGAAATAAAACAAGGATGAACAACGATTTAAATAAAATATTCAAAAAATTCTCTCTAAGTAATTATATCTTTGTCAGTGTTTAATTGCGCTGATGATTGTTGGAATTGGAGGTGAAAAGAGAAAGAAAATTAAGAGATCGTATACTTTGATTATGGGATGCATAAAATATTTGTATGCTTTAGTTTCACCTCTTTTGAAGGCTTAGTAAATAAAACCAAGCTTACAACCAAGGATATTTTAACATTTAATAAAATAAATAATTATCACTTCACGTAGAAACTTAACAGGTCTTGGATTACTTTATCAAGGAACAAATTTTGTTTGGCAAACATTGGTAAGTTTTTTCTTAACCGCCTCTTAAGATATTTTTCTTTATTTTAATAAAAGTTTTCATGTGAAAGAGTTAATTTTCTTTTTTTTCAGGTATATATGAATAGTAGATAAAGAAATTAAAAATTTTGAAGAATTAATTTTAAGTTAGGAGATAACAATGGAATGAGAAAACTCTAAGCTCATTTGTGTAAAGTACAAAAGCTTATGTTGGTTTTACCGATAAATTTGAAACAACACCTAAAGGTCAATCGGATAAAATATATTATTCGTTTGTGCAAATGCAACATAATTGCATGTATCAAATGCTAAGGAACGTTCTCTTTGAAGCTTATATAACGCAGAAGCTAGGTAACTGGAAAACCTCAAAACTTGCAACCTAAACAAGTAATAGACTATGTGAAACAACATTGTGTTAAAGTTGGACATTTAGTCTCCAATAAAAATGCTACATCTAAAAAGAAAAACAAAAATACAAAAAGTTCAGAAGATGATGGCTTGAGTGCGGAAATAGAAAATAATTTTAATTATAGTTTATGCATTCTTTGGAGTCATTTACATTTCTATGCAATACAAGCAATGGCACAGTTCGGATCTCATTGGAAGTGTATATAGAAATTTTTTACAAAGTGGATTAATATGTATTTTAAATCCATTAGAAGTCTTAGGCATCTTAGAACTTATACCAGAAAAAGATCTATTTTATTAATAAATCCAGATTGTAGCATTCCTGTTATTATAACTTCACGTAGAAACTTAATGGATGTTGGATTACTGTTATCAAGGAACAAATTTTGTTTGGCAAACATTGGTAAGTTTTTTCTTAAGAAATTTTTTCTTTATTTTAATAAAAGTTTTCATGTGAACAATGTAAATTTTCTTTTTTTTCAGGTATATATAAATAGTAGATGGAAAAATTAAAAATTTTGAAGTATAAATTTTAGGTTAGGAGATAACAATGTAATGAGAAAACTCTAAGCTCATTTGTGTAAAGTGCAAAAGCTTATGTTGGTTTTACCGATAAATTTGAAACAACACCTAAAGGTCAATCGGATAAAATATATTATTCGTTTGTGCAAATGCAACATAATTGCATGTATCAAATGCTAAGGAACGTTCTCTTTGAAGCTTATATAACGCAGAAGCTAGGTAACTGGAAAACCTCAAAACTTGCAACCTAAACAAGTAATAGACTATGTGAAACAACATTGTGTTAAAGTTGGACATTTAGTCTCCAATAGAAATGCTACATCTAAAAAGGAAAACAAAAATACAAAAAGTTCAGAAGATGATGGCTTGAATACGGAAATAGAAAATGATTTTAATTATAGTTTATGCATTCTTTGGAGTCATTTAGATTTCTATGCAATACAAGCAATGGCACAGTTCGGATCTCATTGGAAGTGTATATAGAAATTTTTTACAAAATGGATTAATAAGTATTTTAAATCCATTAGAAGTCTTTAGCGTCTTAGAACTTATACCAGATAAAGATCTATTTTATTAATAAATCCAGATTGTAGCATTCCTGTTATTATCACTTCACGTAGAAACTTAATGGGTGTTGGATAACTTTATGACGGAACAAAATTTATTTTGCAAACATTGGTAAATTTTTTCTTAAAACATTATTTCTTTATTTTAATAAAAGTTTTCATGTGAAACATGTTAATTCTTTTTTTCAGGTATATATAAATTTGGTCTTTTGTAATTCTTCAAAACAGCATAAATCCAAAGAAATTTATAAATTGTTGAAATTTATTGATTATATTTTACTGATTATATAATCCTGAAAATCAAAAATGTTTTTGAGACTTGGTTATAAATTAAACAAGGATGAAAAACGATTTAAAGAAAATGTTCAATAAATTCTCTCTAAGCAATTATATCTTTGTCAGTGTTTAGTTGCGCTGATGATTGTTGAAGCTGGACAAGAAGAGAGAAAGAAAATTAAGAGATCCTTAACTTTCATTATGGGATGCATAATATATTTTTATGCTTTAGTTTAGCCTCTTTCTGAGATTTAATTTCTTAAAATTGTAGAAGCTATTGTGAGCTAAGTTATTGGTCGAGCTTATAGATACAAAAAGAGAGGTTCGTAAAAACTCTTTTTTATATAAAATTTTAAAAAATTTATCAATAAGAATGGTGTCTTAATGGTGTTAATAAATAATATAGTTTATTACAGTGTTATTTATTGAAAGAGGTCAGCAAGTTTTAGCTCACATATTCTATGTGTTTGGTTAAGTAAGCAAAGCACATTATTGTGTTAGGTTTAATAGTTCAGAACGTATTTCCCTCCACCTTCAAATGCAGATAAATAATTTTAACAGTAATGTACGTATATAATTTTAATCATTTATTTTGTTGAAAAATATGTATATATTATCTCTCTCTCTTATATATATATGTGTGTGTGTATACATATAAAATGTAATATGATATTTAAAAAAATATAATTTGTTCAAATAACATTTATTTTTATAGATTACAACTTAAATCTGTGAAGAAAGTGATGGTTCTTAAGTATGGATGGGAATTAACATCGGAATCATTGTCTTATTTCAATTACAACCTGGTTTAGGACGATAAACAAAATTATGTAGAAAATAAAGTACTGGAGGAGTATTAATCAGTGACGAAGTTATAGCTGAACCATTACGATTACAAAGAATTAAACAAAGAGCTGAAGTAATTGTTGTTGAATAACTTGCTGGTGCTGTCGAAGCGAATACCGAGTTTCTTGCTGCTTTACCACCAGCAATTCAAAAAGAACAACTTGCACAGCAACGACTTGATAAACAATAACATGCTGCTGTTTCAGCTAATCCTGAAGATATCCTGTCGATGCCTTTCTTCTAGAATTTGCAACCATTGGTCCGTCAAAATTTATAGTAGTATTCAAATTTTATTATAATTAAAATTTTACGAGTATTAAAATTTTTATATAATAATGATTGTATGGTACAATATTAATGAAAATATAATGTATATGATTTTAAAAATTTTCCTTAAATTTAAAAATTACTGTTTACAGATTCTTTTGGATATGGAAGTATCACAAATTTCAGTATTCGCTTGTGATGTAGCACAAGAAGCTCAAATTTTAGTCAGGAGTGGGAGGCTTGTAACAGACTACGATGCAAGAACGATTTCTTAACCATGTCAGTCAAGGCAATGCTACACTGTCAAGTATTTTAAGGAATTTCAGCAGAGGTTCAAATAATTTTATTTAAATAAATTGTTTTACGAAGCTGTTTTTATAGAAGATAAAACAATTGGACTTTATTTGTACTATATTTGTTATTTATAGGTATAGGACCTAATACACGATATGCAATTCATATAATGCCTCAACGAGCAGAATGGAACTGGAACAATCAATGTAATGCTAATATGACTTATCAAGGAGCTGCTGGCTTATGATTGCGAGGAAGGCAATTAGTTTATCATGAATCTATGCCTTGTTTATTAGTTTTATTATTCATGGATAAAACAAAAATTAACCCACTTAGAATTCATTGAGTAATCAGAAATTTGTGTTATCACAGTAGCACAAGAGAATGTATTGTCAAAGCCTTATTAAACATCATGGAAAAAGTAATGATGATAACAAAGGTGCCTTTGACGATTTTAGTGAGAAATTTAGAAGGAAAGGAATAATACAAATATGGATTATTGGTAAACTTTTATTAATCTTATTGTTTTAAATTCTATTTAATATAAAATTTGAATAAAATGTAAATAATTTATTTAAGCTATTAGTTCTCTAAAATCTGTCGATACTAGAAACAATACTCAATCTTGGTTGAATTAGCTAGTAAATTATTACGGTCAGTAGTTAGAGTGCATGATAAACTTACAAAACTTTCAAAATATATAGTATACTGTGTACTTGATGGTGCAGTTTGATAATGTGTTTTTTCCTACCTAATATTGTTCTATTAGAGAACATGAAATTAAAGTGATATTGTTGATGTTTTTTAATGTTATAATGACAATGAATTGCACAATCATTTATACATTTTTATAAAGGCATTTTAAATTCTATTATGCGTATACCTTGAAGTGGTTGCATGCTAGAACTACTAAGCCAAATTCTGGACACAAGATATTGTTTGAGATAAAGACTAAAAGTCTTACTTAAACTCATACAATTATACAAATATAACTTTGTAATTATGCTGTACCTTTTCGATGTACATCTAATAATATGTTCTGATACATATTGATTATAAAACTTATTACATATTATTTTATATGTAAAAATAGTCTATAATGACTATACTCGTTACCATGTTATTCGATAACATTTCAAATTTCATATAGAAAAATATTTTATTTAATACTTTTGCTTATTTAATTTGCATGAAAAAATTATTTTTGTGCATGCTAAATTAATATTTTTCTTAGGGCATTATAATTAAATCTTTGTTTGTATGTTTTTTTATAGATATATTATATTTTGTTTTGTAGATGTTTAAAAACAATTGGGGCTAACTAATTTTTTATATTACAAATATTTCAATAATATTCCTGAAATATTTGAAACTTTAGTATGAAAAATTTCAAATAATTTTTCAAAATTTTAACTGATTTAAATAACTTTATACATGCATGCATACATACATACATACATACAAATGCCATTTTAAAAACTTTTGATTATATTCTTTGCTCAAAGTTATCAAATATTAATAAATTAGCATATTTTTTATTTTTCTGCTAAATTGAAATTGATTATAATTTTTATCAATTTCAATAACGTAAATAAAAATAATTTGAACATTGTAAAAATTCAAATTTTTTAGACTGCTAACACCATCTATCGGCACGCATCAGTATTCTTACGTAAGTTGCGATTAGCAGTCGAATCACGCGGCGGTTGCATGCCACTAATGTCGAGTCAGCATTTTTCGTTTTACTGCAATATTTTATCATTTTTTATCATTCTAAGGATTTCAAATTATTGTTTATAAAAACAGCTAGTGCTATTGACTGTGTTTTCGTCGCCTAAGTGATTAAATAATTAGTTATCAGTTCTTTTAACATCATACGGCATGTTTCTTCCACCTGACCGCAGCGACATCGAACCAAGTCTCTGATTTTACGAAATTTGGTTCCGACCGCCTCTTAAAATTGAGGCAAAATTTACTCATAACTTTGAAAAAATTAGACGTTGGACCGAATAAAAGCTGCTTATTTTGTAATATGACTGAAAAAAGAATATTCCAAAATTAGAAAATAATCTGAGGCTCAAATGCAATACATTCTTCTTATAATTAAAAGCTTTAAAAAATCAGAGCATATATATAATTTAATCAAAATAATATAAAAAAATTAAAAAATAAACGGACGAATTTTAGCCGCTCCAAGAATTGTTGGAGGTAGAGATGCCCCCGAAGGAAAATATCCTTACCAAGTATCATTACAAGTTAAATCTGAAGGTCATTGGTGTGGTGGTTCAATTATAAACAAACGTTGGATTTTAACTGCTGCACATTGCTTAGAGTTGTAAGTGATTATCTATATAATGTTTTTAATTTATTTTTACATCTTTTCAAAAACTTTTTCATTATTAATAAAATTGAATTATTTTAATTAAAATTACATTAAATTTATATTAATTCAGCCTCGGCGAGGAAACAATACAAGTCCATGCTGGAACTACTAAATTAAAAGGTGGTGATCGTCAAATCTATTCTGCAGAATATATGGTCGGCAACAAAAACTTTAATTTCCTAAATTTAACTCATGACGTTGGATTAATCCGAGTGAGCAAAGACATCATATTTAATAAAAAAGTTCAGCCGATTAAATTACCTACCAAAGATTTCTATGAAGTTGGACATCTTGCAAACTTAACTGGATGGGGTACAACAAAGGTAATATATTATTATTTTGTTACTTATGTAGATGCATGGAATACTTAAAAAAATGTGTCATAAACAAATATGATTTTTGAATACAGTATGGTGGAGAGAGTCCTCCAATCTTACAAGAGCTTCAAGTAAAAATAGTAGATCAACATTTGTGCGGGAAAATGTGGGATGAGAGGTACCGCATAACAAATTCTCATATCTGCGCATTTTCTAAATATGGCGAAGGTGCATGCCACGTAAGTAAATCTTGCTTGATAATAAATTGAAAATTATACATGATTTTATTTTACGTATTTAATAATGAATTAATTTATTAGAAGAAAACGTTTAAAAATAGAAAATTTTACTATGCCCAAACATATATGTCTGTAAATATGTGTATATATTTGATTTAACTTTTAAACTAATTAAAATTTATTTTTACTTAACCATTTATAAGATTGATTGATATTTTTAAATTCGCCGAAACGTCCACCATTTACATTTAGTAAAGTATATTTTACATTATTACATAAAATATTATTACAATGTTGTAGGGTGACTCTGGTAGTCCACTCGTAGTTGATGAAATTCAAATAGGTATTACATCCTTTATTAAACCATGTGCAGCAGGACATCCTGATGTATTTACCAGAGTATATACTTTCTTATATTGGATCAATGAAGAAATGGCTAAATTTGATAATATTAATTAACTATTATTCATTATTCTTGTGGTATTGATGGGCTAAGGTGATACATTTGCCCAGAATATGGTGAAAATATCTTACTTTCGGTTCGTCTTTCTTGTTCATAAAATAGTCTATTTTGTTGAGATAGAGATAGAAAATGTAAAACAGTAGCACATTGTTTAAACGCAAAATTGATAAAACCTAAAAAATAACCTAATAACCTTTTTCAATAACCTAAAACCACTTGGAGAATCAATTCCTCTTTATAATTATAAAATAAAATTTAATCTTATCTTTTCGATGATATCGTGACACCAGTTATTTTAATCAAAAATATTAATCAATATTCAGTTGTCAATATTTTAATACCATTATTATTGTAACTCCTTTATTTTATTTGATATTAACTACTTAATCCTCTTGATGAAAATCTGTAAAAATATCAGAAACTTTCGCCGTAAAGCTAAGTATAAAAGCTACCTTCCTTTAGCCGCTAACATTAGTACTTAAACTTATGCTGATCGAAACAAAAACAATGAAACTACTAATAAATTTAATTATTCTGTGTATAGCTACAGTTCATGGTAAGTAAACAAATTGCGCTATCGTTATAGAAATTAAAAATCTTTTAAACTTGTAAAAAAATAACAATATATTTGGCGAAAAATGTTATAAAATGCACATTCACTACAATTTAATGCTATTGAAAAGTAAAGTGTTTTTTTAAATCAATTATATTAAAAATTTAATATAATTAAATAGTTATTCACTGTTTATTTAAATTTTCTAATCGTGATGAAGTATAAAGACAAGCATAATGATAAATCTTTTATTTTATAGCGTAAATATTTAAACTTATACAAATTGTGTATAAACTGTGTATAGATTGTGCGTGTTCTTTTCTGCATATTAAATTATGTAAAGAAATGTAACATTCAAAAATAAATATAACTTAACAATACAGTTAATATTTTCTATATGAAAATGAGATTCAGCATGTGAAGTATGGTTCATTTTACCGTGTAATGTAATAATTAGTAACGTGGCTGATTTATGTTTGGGAGGATAGTCATTTCTAAAGCAAACTGAATATGTTTAACATTAGTATTGCCGGAGCATTACCGCAAAATAAAAACAGCGGGGCTACTGATTACTATATAATATGACAAAAACTACCATACTTTTCAAAATGTCTCTTTTTTCTCCAAGTCCAATCTAAAATGAATGTAAAAGTATGTATAATAAAAGCATAATATTTAAAATATTAAAAAATTTTAAATAAATACAATGTAGCTGCTCCCAGAATTGTTGGAGGTAAAAATGCCCCCGAGGAAAAATATCCGTATCAAGTATCGTTACAAATCGATTTTCAAGGTCATTTCTGTGGCGGTTCAATTATAAACAAACGTTGGATTTTGACTGCTGCACATTGCTTGATGTTGTAAGCACATATTTTGTTTGTATCTTTAAACAATTTTTTTGTTAATAATAAATATATTTCAATATTCAAAGTATTTATTTAATTTAGCATTGATGCGGAAACAATAGAAGTCCACGTTGGAACTACTAAATTAAAAGGTGGCGATCGCCAAATCTATAATGCAGAATATTCTACTGGGCATAATCATTTTACATTTGAAAAGTTAAGTCATGATATTGGATTAATCCGAGTGAACAGAGACATCGTATTCAATAACAAAGTTCAACCGGTCAAACTACCCGCCGAAGATTTTTATGAAATCGGGCATTTAGCAAACCTTACTGGATGGGGTAGAACATCGGTAATATATTATTATTATTTTATTGCTTTTATAGATGCATTTATTGTTTTAATAACCAAATATGATTTTTATATAGTATCATGGTGAAAAGCCTACAACCTTACAAGAACTTGAAGTGAAAATAGTAGATCAAGATTGGTGTGAGGAAATGTGGAATGAAAGGTACCCAATAACAAATTCCCATATCTGTGTATTTTCTAAATTTGGTCAAGGTGCATGCCATGTAAGTAAATCTTGCTTTATTTAAATTATTTAAAAATTACTTATTATCTTATTTTATATCCATATTATGCATATTTGATAATAAATTAATGAAATTAGAAGAAAACAGTTCAAATTAAAAAATTTGATTATTTCCAAACATACATAACAACGTGTCTGTAAATGTATGTATATATTTGATTTAATTTTTCAATCAATTAAAATTTATTTTTACCTAACCACTTATTAAATTTATTGATATCTTTTAATTCGCCAAAACGCTCACTACATTTAGTAAAGTCTAAATTTACGTTATTTAATCAAATATTACACTGTTGCAGGGTGACTCTGGTGGCCCACTCGTAGTTGATGGAATTCAAATAGGTATTGTATCCTTTGGTAATCTATGTGCAGCAGGACATCCTGATGTTTTTACCAGAGTATACACTTTCTTAGATTGGATTAATGAAGAAATGGCCAAAGTTTACACTATTAATTAACTATTTTTCATTACTTTTGTGGTATATGATTGACAATATCATATTAACATGAATATCCAATATGAAATGCACATGTTAATGGATATAATTTTTACATAAATTATAATTATTAAATAAAATGAAAAATTGGATCGTAATTTATAATTCAAAATTATATATAAATATTCATTTATTTATTTCCCAGGTTACATGGTAACTATTACAACCACAAGAATGTACACAATCATATACATTCCTACGACTATAACCTACAGAAATGCTTATTGCATTTGTACGTAGATTGGATTATTCGTAAATACAATAATTTTAGAATACAAAGTAGTATCCATCATGTGTTCGTATGCACTAAAAAAATTTGTGTATACTTTTAATACACGCGTGTTTTCTAGATAACTTATGTGCAATTCTGATCAGAAGAAATAAACAAATTACATGTGAATTTTTAAATTAATATTCTAATCTTAAAATGTAAGAATACAAAATAATAGTATTTTTCGATACTAGTGCATGAGACTGATTTTTTACTCGTGTGGCAGTTAGCGCCCGAGCGAAGCGAGGGTGAAAAGGTCACACGAGGAAGAAATTAGTTTCTCGCACGAGTATCGAACAATATTTTTTGACACGACGTGTAAGAAGCTCCATTTTCGCACGTGTCACTTTGTACAGCGTACGCGAAATTGTGCTTCGCGCACGGAGTGTCAAAAAAAAATTAAAGCTATTTATTATTTCTATAACTATTCTAATTTTTACCATAAAATTTTTCTTTATATTTATTTTTTAAACTTGTTTAGATTTTTCAATACCCTGAAAGATTTTTTAACTTATCAGCCCATTAACTGTATTCTCTAAATTATATTTGTTTGATATGTGGTAAAAATATTGTCAATTTATTACAGGCTGAACGATATTCAAATTGTGTTGGCAAATTTTGTGGAGCTGGATATCCTGATTTATGTATCAAAATATACACTTTCTTAAATTATATTAATGAAAAAATAGTCGAAATTGATAAAATTTGAAAGTGAAACAAAAATATAAAAATTTATTCCATATTATAATTTATTTTATAATTTATCTTTTTTCACGATGAAAGAAAAAACCTTCAACAATCTAAGTCCTTTTTTTGCAAATCAAAATAAAATTCTAATCTTATTTTGTATCATGATACATAATATATTAATCCATATTTATATAACATTATTTTAATACTACTGATACATCGTTACGTTAATGATATTGATAAAATAAAATCATCTATTTATTTATCTTTTAATTAAAAATAATATAATTATATCGTTTCTTGTATTTTATCATAAGCTTCTAAGCACTTTAATGATTTGATCACAGTCTGATTAAATATTCACGACTGCTGCAGTAAAGTATAAAAGGCAATTACTTTGAATAGAGCACTCTTTCGAAGTTATATTGACCAAAGAGGAAATTATGAAATTATTTATAAATTTAGTTATTCTATTAATAGCTTCAGCTCATGGTAAGTGAAAATTTTTTTAGCGTTGTCATTAGTATTTTTAATTTTTTTTTAACTTATTCAAAAAACATAATAATATATTTTGCAAGAAATATTGTCAAATTTACAATATCATAATTTTTAATACAACAATATTATATTTAGAAGTTTTATTTGAAAAATACAATAGGAAATTTTTTTTAAAAATATATATCTTAAATATTAAATATAATGAATTTTATAATAATTTAAAAAATGTTAGCTTCTCCAAGAATCGTTGGAGGTAAAGATGCCCCCGAGGGAAAATATCCGTATCAAGTATCATTAAGAAATTATATTGAGGGACATTTTTGTGGTGGTTCAATTATAAACAAACGTTGGATTTTGACTGCCGCGCATTGTGTAATGTAGTAAGCACATAGTTTCATTCGCATGAAATAATAAAATCTTCTGTTTTAATAATTTTTTATTTATTGGTACAGACTATTTAATATTCAAAATCTGTTTATTTAAATCTAGTAAAAATGTATCGCTATTAGAAGTCCATGCTGGAACTACTGAATATTCAGGTGGGAATCGTCAGATCTATGATGCAGAATATATAACTTATAATAAAAACTTTAACTTCGTAAATATAACCCATGATGTTGCATTGATTCGAGTAAACAAAAACTTTGTATTTAATGACAAGGTGCAACCAATTAAATTACCGACTACAGATTTGAGTGGAGTTGGACATCTTGCAAATTTAAGTGGATGGGGTTCAACATCAGTAAAATATTATTATCTTATTGCTTCTATAGATATATGCAATATTTTTAAAAATTTGTCATAATAAATAATTATGATTTTTATCTACAGATTAGTGGCGAGAGCCCTTCGATCTTACAGGAATTAGAAGTAAAAATATTAGATCAAAATTTGTGCAAGCAGAAATGGAAAGAAGAACACGTTATAACAAATTCTCACATTTGCACATTTCCCAAGGTTGGCGAAGGTGCATGCCTAGTAAGTAGATTAAATCTTATTTGGTATAGATAAATTCAAGCATTTTATAGCTAATATTATGATTAGAATTAGAAAAAATATGGTAAAATTTATTAGGCTTGTAGAGATATTTAACATTTAAAAATTATTTTTTTATTTTTTATCCTGCTATTTAAATTTTATAGTATATACTAAATTTATGTAATGTAGTAAAAATATTATTAAATTATTATAGGCTGATTCTGGAAGCCCTCTTGTAGCTGATGGTATCCAAATTGGGATTGTATCTTTTGGTAAACCATGTGGTGCTGGATATCCTGATGTATTTACCAGAGTATACACTTTTGTAGATTGGATTAATGAAGAAATGGCTAAAATTGATGATAAAATTAATTGAATATATTTTATATATTCTTATAGTAAATGATATATGATATTTGATTGATACTATTCAATAATACGTAACATCGTATAAACGTCTCAACTGAAAACTCAAAAAAATATTAAAAACAACTATAAACGGCTTTTTCTCTTTTTGTACATATTCACTACTTATTTTAAAACAATTTTTCGTAAATGATAATAAATTTAATAACATAAATTATTTAAATCATTAATTATATAAATTTAAATCATTCGAAAAACAATAGCATCACCTTATATAACTGCAGCTATTTGAATAAATTTTTATTTTTGAATAAAACGTTTTAATCCGAATTTTGATATATTTTTTGTAAAAATATTTTAGAATATATTACGAAATACTTTAGAATTAGATAAAAAAAACTTGGCGATTGTAAAGCGGATCCATGTAAAGCTAATTATACTTCTAATTAATTCTTATTGGATTGTAAAATACATCATTGAATATTGCATTTAAATTTTGATATCATTGTATTTTCGGAAACGTATAGACAATGTATTTTATAACTTTTGAAACCTAGAAAGTTACTTGGATTATATGAACTTAGCCAAAATCTAATGATTTCTAATATGATATCACATTGATTAAAGAAAAATGGAAATTTCTCTCAAAATTAATTAGTTTCTTTTTTATAAAAAGTAGTTTTTTTATTGATTTAGATTATTTGTGAAAAATGTATGATAGAGTGTTAACCTATCAATAATCTTCAAAATCCTAATTATATAATGATTCATTATGACTAGTTTTTCAACTAGTTTTTAAATAAAAATTCAACGTCCAACTCTCTATAAATTGTCTTTTTTTATCTTCTATCTGTGATTATTATCAAGGCTATACTTATGATTAAGCTAGACGATTTTCTTTAGATATAACCCAAATATCATCAAAATCACTAAGAATAACTTTTAAAAAACAAGTTTTCATTTTATTTAATTTTCTATATTTAGCCGTGGGTAATATAAGTATTCTTACTGCCTATTTCCGAGATATTTATTTAATGCAGTGCGCTCGCTCAATAGTTCCACTATTTATCCTTTTTCATTTCTATAAGCGACTTCTTAGAGTAACAAAGACGTAAAGTAGAACAATTGAGAGAGCGGACTATATTAAGATAACGTTTCTAGATTATTCGGTTCATTTCGACCCTTTCCTGAAACATATAAATAAGTTTTCAACATCCTAGAACAATAATTGCGACAATTACTTTAACCTTTTACCTTGCAAAGGAAGTAGTATGCTCTTCTTTTGCATGTTTCTTTAATTACCAGCCAAGCCACACTCGAAGCAGAACATCGACTTCTTAGACTCTCGACATGAATCCTGTATACATCCAAAACTAAGACATTTATGACAACAAGTGATCACGATACACCACCCAACCTTGCAGCTAATGAGGCCAATAAAAATGCGCCAAATATTTGAGGGCAATTACCCTTCGCTGATGCTTAGTGCTACTACTGCTAACTTTAAGTTCAGCTTGCTTGGTCAAATGAGTAGTACTTTGCACAAGTTTTCATTCTCACTTATTACCTTTTGCTATCTTTATGTTATTCGTGTATCTTCTTTTAATTTTAGATAATCTCTCTGCTTATATTTGATGATTCTGAGTTCGTTATGTAGCGCCCTGGAACTTCAGATTTCAATTCTTATAAGATTTAAGTTCTTCCAGAATTATATTCATCTCCTGCTGTATCTGATCCAATTCTTATTTCTCACTCTTCGTTAATTCAAGATATCATATCCAACCAAAAGTGTCACGATATGTGATATTTTAGCAGAGTAGATTTCTTTTTGGCTAGAAACCTATACAAGAAAGAAAAATAAAGATTTAAAGTTGTATTTTAATTAATCAATCTAAATTAATTTGCAGTTTTTTAATACAAACTTAATCAGAAAACATGCTCGTAAAATTTATTATACAATACTGACAAATGGTTTCCATGATGGAGATTATAAAGTTAAAAATCAAACTTCTGATAATATTTGGCAAAATAAAAGAAGTGATATACAACAAAAAAAATAATATAAGATAAACATTCTTAGATATGTAAGAAATAAGATATTATTATTTTGATAAGCTAAAAGAAATAAGAGCATGCGTTCATATTTATATTAAACTATTATACAATAAAATTAAAAATATGAGTCACGAGATAAACGATAGTTAAACTTTTTGTTAGTAAAAGCCTTTAAGCTTCTAATCACTATTATCAAATAATGACAATATGATAAATTAAGATTAAATATAGTCGAGTATAAAAGACAACTACTTTTTAATTGTTGATGGTATTCACAATTACATTGGCTAAAGTAGAAAAAATGAAGATACTTATAAATCTACTAATTTTGTGCGTCGTTTCGATTCATGGTAAGTAAAAAGATTAAATATTTCAATTTATTGTCGAGAAAAAATCTTGTTTTTGTGACATGAAATAAAATTGCTTCTTTTTGTAAGAATTAATGATTTAATTTTATTGCGTTACAAATGAAAAAGTTAACGAAGCTTCGTAATAGAAATTATTTGATCAAAATAATACTTTCTATAACTCGAAAAAAGAAATATAACTATTAATTAATAATAAATACAAACAACCAGAATATTCATAAAATACTCATTTGAAATAAAATCCAATTAAAAACTACGAATGAATTTCAGCGGCGCCAAGAATTATTGGTGGTAATACAGCTCCAGAGGAAAATATCCATATCAAGTATCATTGCAATATTCTGGATTCGGACACCTTTGTGGAGGTTCAATTATAAATAAACGCTGGATTTTGACTGCTGCACATTGTGTATTGAAGTAAGCATATAATAAAATTTCGGTTTCAATAATTTTTCTTTAATAAAAAATCTTTTAATATTTAAAATTTTTTTATTCAATTTTAGTACAAACGTATCGTTATTACAAATATATGCTGGAACAAATAAATTACGAGGAGGCAACCCTCAAATTTTTAATGCAGAATATACAGTTTATCACCAAAATTTTAGTGTAGTAACTATAATTAATGATGTTGGATTAATCCGATTGAACAAAGACATCGTATTCAATAACAAAGTTCAACCGATCAAACTACCAACAACAGATTTCAATGAAGTTGGACATGTTGCAAACTTAACTGGATGGGGTAGAACATCGGTAATATATACTGAAGTATTACTATTTTATACATGATATTGTTTTTCAATTTTACATCGCGTGGAATTGCAATCGGTCGCTGATTTTTTATGGTTATTGCAGATATCTTGAAAAAATGAACTACAATGTCCATAAAATTTAATTAATCAATTGCAACTCCACACAATGTTAAATTGATAGATCACAATATAAATATTAAAGAACATCGTGAGTCTTAAAACTTTATATTATTATGATGTTGCTTATATAAGGTGTATATAAGCTACTTTAAAAACTTTAACAGCAATACTGATTTTTCAATACAGATGAACAATACAGACCCTCCTAATGATTTGCAAGAACTTCAGACAAAGGTAGTTGATCAACGTGCCTGTGAATTCATATGGCAAGTGGAAAAAGAATATGCCATAACAAACTCTCATATTTGTGTGCTAGCAAAATTTGGACAAGGTGGATGCTACGTAAGCATATTAATATTTATTTTATTTGAAAATATAAATAATTCTTGCTATTGTTTCTGATGATTTACAGTTTAAGATTTATAACAGAAAATAGATATATTGATTTATCAGCAAAAATAATTATGAAAATGAAAGATTAAAAATATAGAATAGCAATGAATTTTCACATCACGATAGTGTTTGAGTATGTTAATATATGTACTCGCATTCCATCAAAATTATTAAAAATTAAAATTACTATCAAATTAATAGAGATCTCATCTGACTTAATAAAAGAGCAATCTATTTAAATTTTTAAAAAATGTTATTTTGCAAAAATATTTATTTTTGCATGTGTTATTTCTCAACAAATATTTTTCTAATGATGACAATTTTGTAATATGTTAAAAATATTATCCCCGTGTTACAGGGTGATTCTGGAAGTCCTCTTGTGGTCGACGGCGTTGTGATTGGTATTGTTTCTCATGGCAAATCTTGTGCCTTGGGAGTACCTGATATATTAACCAGAGTATATACCTTCGTAGACTGGATTAAAGATGAAATAGCCAAATATGAAAATAAAAATAATTACATTGAGAGAAGCTTTTAATTACTAGTAATTTGGATGATGAAAGAACAAATTGGTTGCTGCAAAAACATTAAATGACTTTAAATAAAAATGTTATGAATTTTTGGAAAATCGGATTTTATATATTCCCATGAATTACATTCAGTTATTCGTTATGAAGACAGGTGTTAGCACATGTCTAAATATATTTCAAGGTTTAATTGATATCTCGTGCTCACCTCATTTACTCAAGTCAACTATCTTATCTCTAATAATACATCATTCATCGATTTTTAAAATCTTTCAATCAGAAGTCATTGCTTTGAACACGAAACATATATATATTGATTTATTTTATTTTCAATATTCTCAAAATTTTTTAAAGTTTAAATTTTGATTTTGAAATATTGCTATAAAGTTTATACGAATCACATTTGCTTTTATTTCGGTTTCATAATATTAGCGTTATAATTATCGTATCAAACAAATTTCGAAATAATATTATCACAGCTCGTTTCGTATTAATAGATAATTTTTTTTCTTATTCTATGTGTATATTAAGACTCAAAAAGTTAAACATAAATATTTACCTAATGTCTGAATATCAAGTGTTTTTCTTTATCTCTTTTATTGAGTAAATATTAATATTTTATGTAATCTTTATCCAAAATCTACTTTTATGTTGTTTGCAACGATTTGAAGAATTATACCTTACTTAAGTAAATTTATTTATTCTCTTGTATGAAATTATTCAAAATAAAATCAGATTAATTAACATTTAATTTTTTTTAATCATAATTGGGCATTTTCTGCCCTCTAATATTTAAATATACATTTAATTTTACATGAAGTTTTGCTTTGAATTCAAAATTTATGTAATTTTCCAATCATACTATGTTTTCGTTAATTTAATTATAATTTTACATAATTTATCATTCGAAATGTATTTTATTAATTTTATAAAAATTAAAATTATTTATCTTATTCAGTTATGATTATTGATTCTGAAATATTTTAGTAATAAAAGAAGATTAATTAAAATATCTTGTAAAATCTTTAACAAATCAATTTTCTTTTTATTTAATTAGTTATCGATAATCCATTTATATAGTTTTCAATGGTTTAAAAATTGTATGCCTTATTTCAGTAGATTATTAATTTTTTCATAATTCTAAATTCATAAGTTTTATGAATTTGAAATAAATCTTTACGCACAAGCTTAATTAAATTATTTAAAAAATAGTATTTAATGACACATTATACAGCTAAAAAGTAAAATCGAATTTATTTGTCAAGGGTAAGGTTTGCGACCTGAGGGAGAAATGAACTTTGTTTCTATGTTGTATATACGGCTTTATTTCAATTTCAATTATGGACACTTAAGAAATTGACTTAAAAACGTAGACCTACTTGGAAGAAATCAAGTGTTCTTCTAATTTTTTGTGATCACGTGAATAGTGATTTGACCTGTTCATAGTTTACATTTGACTTCTCTTTTGCTATGTTTTATCGAAGAATCAGTAAATTACAAAAGAAATATTAGTAATTAAATTATTAAACCAATCGGAGGAAAATCAAGAAATCAAAATAATAACACTACTAAAGCAGAATTTTTCAAATTGAAATTGTAAGAAATAATTGCATCGTCTACATCAGATATGAAAATCACATCAAATTTACATGAATAAAGTATCTTCAACAGATTACATTACAATAAGTTAAACATTAATATTAATAAATATTTTTTTTTTCATATGACATATTAAATTTTATTATTATTATTTTAGTATTTATAATAAATAATTTTTTGTATGACATATTAAATTTGTATTTTACTCTTAAAAACTAATTCTGAGAATTCATGTAACCCAAAAGATATGTACTCCTCAAGAATAATTATTCAATTATTTGATATTTTTTTAATAGTATTATTTTATTTGATTGTTGAAAAAGGAAAATTTACAGATGCTAGATCTTTGGAAACAAAAATGTTTCTGTTCTTAAGTAATTGGTATACTAGAGAGTATACATAAATTTTTTCGAAAAAATTCGAAAAAAATTTGTAGTTTTTATTACAAAATAATGTTATCATAGAATATAATGATAAAATTTATATGTAATCAATCTTATTTTATTAATTTTTCTTTTAGAATGAAGTACTGATTGATTTCATACTTTCAATATTCTAAACTTAATATATTAATTAAAAAAAACATGAACGTCCATTGTATAAATAAATAATTATAAAATCTTACGAAAAAGTAAAAATACCGTGATTAATAATTTACAAAAAAAAGAAAGTTGAAAAAAAAATAAAAGTTAATTACGCTTTTCACGTAGCGTTAGGTGATAAGAGCTCTGACGCGTTCGCTCTCTAATCGAATTTGTTGCGACGTGAGCGTGCACTACTGCAATTATAGAGCTTGCAACGTATATAAACTCTTAAGAGGTAGTGATTATCTCTAGAAAATAAAGAAAGAAAAAAGAAAAATAAAATAATCGAACCTGTCGAACAAAGTATACAACGCATTTTATCGCACGTTTATTATAGTTATAATAGAATAAATAAAGCATACGTGCGTCATTTATATAGAACATTAAATTGTAGAATAATTGCAATCGATTTTTCAGGATATTATGATAAGATTGCATGAGTGTTTATATATACAAGGGACAATCAAGTTAACAATGTTGTCTCCAAAATTCAATCGGATTCACAGAATTCATCTATAAGAATGTATTTAGTTTATTTGCATTGAAGTTTTTAACTTTTTCTTTGTTAAAGAAAAATATCCTAAACTGCTAAGGTATTTTTATATACCAAAAATGATTTATTTTCAAAATCCTGCGATACGATAATAAAGTAATCTAGTAAAAATTGCAACATTAAAAATTTTGAAGAAATTTTTAAAATGTCCATAAGAAATGGATAATTTCTTGTTCAAAATGTGATACGATTTTAAGCATTTTCTGACTATTTTTACTAAAATAATATAATTTCAAAATATTTTCTGTCAGAATCCTCAATAATCTAATGTTCAAATTGAAAGCGATTAGTTAAAAGCGTAGCTCAACTAACTAATAAAAGTGAAAAAAATGAAAATTATGATTGCTTACAAGAAAACGTTGAATTTGCGACCTTATTCTGTCTCTCTCACTGACTGCTTTAAGTCATTGCATGTTATCGACTGTTTTATAAATAATGAAAATAGTGTAGAGTTTTATACGTTCAACTTCCTATAATAAACTTCCAAAAAAAACGTTATATGAATAACAGAAAATTGTGAACACTTTTTGGCTGTTAATAACATAACATGAAAATGGATTCGATTTGTAAAAGTGTGAAAAGAAACATTTATAGTGCTTTCACAGTAGCGTGGATACAAGGATAAATTAAAATTTTTTTTCGAATAAACTAGTATCTTAAGGTTTAATGTAATAATGCATTGCAAGTGTGAATGTTGTGCATGCGTGCGAGGAAAGACCGAGCGTTCGAATGATGCGTTTATGAATTCACTGTCATCATGTATTATAATAGAAGAGCAAGATAGGGGCGACGGTAGCGCAGGGGCTAAGGCTCTTGCCTCGCGCCCTAGTGGACCGGAGTTCGATTCCCCGAGAAAATTTCGGAAAATAATTTTAGATTTTTTCTATGGAGAGTAGAATCCGGAGATCACGAAAAATCAACTGAAAATTTTATCTGAGCAAAATTGAACTATTATAAAAAGTTCCACTGGGCAAAAATTAAATTAAAAGAGAAGAAAAAGAAGAGCAAAAAAATGTCATCTGCACTTGAAAAAAAAAAAAAAAAAAAACCCAAGGATCTTAGTGCTTCAGGTGAACTCTAAGGAAGACTGCAGATACTAAGTGATAACTAAGTATCCTAGAGTAATATTAGGGTACATTGTGGATCCTAGAAAATCACTAAGCATCCTAGGGTAACCCTAAGGTAGACTGCGAATCCTAAGTGATTACTAAGTATCCTAGGGTAACCCTAGGGTAAACTACGGATCCTAAGCGATCACTAAGCATCCTAAGGTAACCCTAGGGTAGACTGTGGATCTCAAGCAATCACTTAGCATCCCAGGGTGACCCTAAGGTAGATCCTAGGATATCTAGCTACCCTAGGGTAGATCATAGGGTACCTGGCTACCCTAGGGTAGACCTTGGGATATCTGGATACCCTAAGATAAACCCCAGGGTACCCTAGGATAGCTAGATACCCATGGGTAGACCTCAGGGTACCCTAGGGTATCCAGCTACCCTAGGGTACCCTGAGGTTACCCTTGGGTATCCAGCTACCCGAGGGTACCCCCTGGGGTTACCTACGGGTATCCAGCTACCCTAGGGTACCCTGAGGTCTACCTACGGGTATCCAGCTACCCTAGGGTGCTCTGGGCTTACCCTTGGGTATCCAGCTACCCTAGGGTGCTCTGGGCTTACCCTTGGGTATCCAGCTACCCTAGGGTACCCTGGGGTTACCTACGGGTATCCAGCTACCCTAGGGTACCCTGAGGTCTACCCATGGGTATCTAGCTATCCTAGGGTACCCTGGGGTTTACCTTAGGGTATCCAGATATCCCAAGGTCTACCCTAGGGTAGCCAGGTACCCTATGATCTACCCTAGGGTAGCTAGATATCCTAGGATCTACCTTAGAGTCACCCTGGGATGCTAAGTGATTGCTTGAGATCCACAGTCTACCCTAGGGTTACCTTAGGATGCTTAGTGATCGCTTAGGATCCGTAGTTTACCCTAGGGTTACCCTAGGATACTTAGTAATCACTTAGGATTCGCAGTCTACCTTAGGGTTACCCTAGGATGCTTAGTGATTTTCTAGGATCCACAATGTACCCTAATATTACTCTAGGATACTTAGTTATCGCTTAGTATCTGCAGTCTTCCTTAGAGTTCACCTGAAGCACTAAGATCCTTGGGTTTTTTTTTTTTTTTTTTTTTTTTTTTTCTCAAGTGCAGATGACATCTTTTGCTCTTCTTTTTCTTCTCTTTTAATTTAATTTTTGCCCAGTGGAACTTTTTATAATAGTTCAATTTTGCTCAGATAAAATTTTCAGTTGATTTTTCGTGATCTCCGGATTCTACTCTCCATAGAAAAAATCTAAAATTATTTTCCGAAATTTTCTCGGGGAATCGAACTCCGGTCCACTAGGGCGCGAGGCAAGAGCCTTAGCCCCTGCGCTACCGTCGCCCCTATCTTGCTCTTCTATTATAATACATGATGACAGTGAATTCATAAACGCATCATTCGAACGCTCGGTCTTCCCTCGCACGCATGCACAACATTCACACTTGCAATGCATTATTACATTAAACCTTAAGATACTAGTTTATTCGAAAAAAATTCTTAATTTATCCTTGTATCCACGCTACTGTGAAAGCACTATTAGAATTTTTATCTTATTTATCAATTTTTCTTATCAAAAAATCAAAATTAAAAAAAAATGTTTTACTTTCCTACAATTTTAATACATTTCCGTAGATATATGAGTAGAATTTGGAGATTTTGATTTTAAAAAAAGTACAGAAAAGACATTTAAAATCCAATCTATTTTTAGATATTAGTTTATTAACAGCGAAAAAGTTTAGAGTTATATTATAAGTTGTTTTATTGTTTATCATCTTGGCCCTTTCTCAATGCAGACGTAGTCAATTTTATAAAATTTTCAATACGATTTCGCATCATATTTTGAAAGATTCGTATCAATTCAATATAATTTGATCGCCATCTCAAATGAAAAACAAGAAAAATATCGTGTTAAATCTAAATCGGTATAAAGACACATTTGCGCAAACATGCGCCTTTATAGACACAAATGTTAAACAGTTTGATTTTCAATTACATACTAATATAATGTTATTTTGAAAATTAATTTTTTAGTCAAAGCAAATAGAATTTTTTTGCGTATTCCTTCTTATTTAGAGATTGTTTTATCAATCAACAATATAGTAATTCGGTATTCTAATTTGTTCGGTTTCATTAATTTATTAATACATTCAAAATATTAGTAAAGTTTGTTGAATTTCTCCAATCATTTATTATTCGTCATATCAATTAAGTTGTACCGCATATTTTATGAAGTGAACCCTACATTTAATTATACCTTTAACCCTTTCGTAAAATACTATACAATTTCTTCTCTACATAGCAATTTTAAAAATATTATGTAAATTTCTACCTGCTCTTATCCCTTCTTGTTTTTTCTTACCTTTTTGCTTTGCTTCCTCTGGAAATCGAAAAAAAAAATTATTTTTATATTAGTTAAGTAACAATATATTGTATCAGTTTGTATAAAAAACGTGCTATTCTAAAAAAAGTTTCTAAAACCATGACATTTCAAAGAACTGTTGGAAAATGTTCTATTTTAAAAAAGTTTTGAAAATAGTTTCATTACTAGTGTTTTTTTCATCGAAAACTAATCAAGTGAATGTGATTGTTGAAAATTAAAGTTTTTTTACATGGACTCGAATTCGCATGGTTGATTTACCAATACTCGAGCTAAATGATACGTTCTTTAAACGAAATTGAAATTTTACTGTTTTCAAGAATTATTTGAAATTACATGTTTTTCAAAACTTTTTCGAACTGGTACAGTTTCTTGTTTTAAATCATATGGTTTTAATTCAAGCTGATGGTTGACAAGAAGAATATTTAAAAATGATAAAAAATATTTATCCTATGTCATAAAATTTTTCTATTCAAAAAAGTAACAGAAAATCCTTTCTTTTAAAATTATGATAGTATTAGAAATATAATTATAAAATAGATAAGTATGAAATAAACATTAGTGAAATTTCAATTTACTTTTTTCGTTTAACGTCGCTGTATTAATGTTATCATTACGATACTAATTAGCGACCGAGGTCGTTTCAGTGTGTTTGTGAACAAAGCACATGTGACGTACAATGATGCTTGTGTCAATCGTCCGCCAAGAGCGGGATTCGAACTCGAGTCTTCGAGATTATGAATCCATCGCTCTACCGACTGAGCCACTGACGACCTCAAATGTAAACGTTGATCAATACGCTTAATGGAATAAAGTCAATATTTTAGAAAGTACGTACAACAGAATTGAAATAATACTGGATGATCGAATTGTTCCGAATACAAACTGATACTAGGATTGAACATAGAAAAAAAATCAAATCTGCTAAAAAATTAACAATAGAAAAAAGACAGGAGATTGACGTGCAGAATGAATAAGGAATAAAGTTTCAGTGTCGGTATTTTTCTAAACTAACACGCATCCAGAAAAAGTTTATTCCGTATAAGAGGATTAATTTTTAAAAATTGTGTTTTAAGTATTTAATCGTAGTTTGAAAATACCTTTGATAGCAGTCAGCATTTTTTCTTTTTTTTTCTAAATCGTTTAACGTTCTTTTTTATTCATACACCCGTAATACGTTTTCTTTTTTTTTTTTATAAAAACAGTAATATGTTTTTAACTTTTAAAATAATAAAAATAATTTTAAATTCTACAATTACGCACACGTAATAAAAAAAGTTCAAGGTAAAGATATAGTTTAAATTGAAAAGCCATAAAAAACACTAGTCATCCTATTTATTAGCAATAACAAATAATTACGCTATCAAACAACGTAACACGAACGTAGAATATTAAAGTGTAATATTATAAATGCAAAACTTTGTAATTTTAAGGCAAGGTAAAGTTTAAGACCCACGGAACAATCAAAGAAATCAAAATCCACGGTCAGTCTCATTAAGTTTTTATACTTCTTAAAAGTTAGATTTTTCAGGATTTGAGCACGTGCTGCTTAGGAAAAATAAGTCTTATACGACTTCCTTTTTGGCATCGAGTCTAAAAGTCACGTACAGTCTGACGTATTAAGTTTTACGAGTTCTTTTTTTTTCCTTTTTTCTTCTAAATTCAACAGTCATTTTAACGTTAAATTGTTTAAGTTTACGATATTCTTTCCAAATCTGCACCAATAGTCACCATCCATTATTCCCAACAACATCGATATCGAACTTTATGCGTTTTTCTTGGTATTTCAAATTTTATGTCAGAATTATTATTTACTCATGAATTATTTTAATTTAATTCTATAAAATGCGCACTTTTTATGGATATATGTACACGCATATTACGATGTATTTTAAAATTACAAGAATTCACACGTGAGCAAACATTACATTTTTTTATATGTTAATATTTTTTTGCACTCCGGAATTAATTGAATTTGATTACGCATTTATCATAGCATAAATAATTAAAACAGAAAATTTTTAAACAAATTTACCAAAAATTTTTTAAAAATAAAAATAGTTTTAACTCATTTAAAAATTCAATACATTTAAAATGCCATATAAACATTGATTTTTTTATATTCTAAAAGTAATAAATGCTTTAGTAAAATTTGTTTAAACAAGCATTAAAATTAATATTTTAAAATATTCAGTAAACATTCAGTAAAAGTTTATTTAACACATTTACATGAAGAAATGACAAATGTTATGATAATATTAGTTAAATATAAAATGATCCACGATGAATTATACGCTAAGCTAATATAAACCATATTGCGCAATGTTTAATAATACGGAATTATTCATACAGATAATAATAATTCACACAGAATATGTAATATAACGTATAGTAAAAATCAAAATAAAAATCACTTTTATTATTTTGAAAAAATACATGATTATTTTTATTTGTGATTCGACTTTTGTAAAGAAAGCGTAATATCAAAATTTGATTAATAATTGTTGTAAAAAATATTATCGTAATATTCCGTCATCATTATCGATCGATTTATAAATCATCAATGAAAAACTCAATTAAGGTGGCTCAAGCGCTTGGTGACGTATCAAGCGGGGCCCTGTCTGCGACATCAAAATGTTTTTATTGATAGAGCTATTATAACTAATTAAATAGTATTATTGATTATTTCTTATGATAAGAAAACAATTTTAAGTAATCAAAAGTAATGAAAAAGAAAAAAAATTTTTTGTTTTGTTTCTCATTACAAGTTTTACTTTGGTACGTCCCTGCTGTTTTGTTGGTTACGAGCACTCTGAACGCACGTTAGCTTTACGTATGGCGTTTGTATCTGACGCGCATGCGCAGAAGCCGCCATTATGTGTAGCAAATTCTATTTCGCATTCTTTTAGATTTATTTTCTCTTGTATTTCTTCGTCAAGTCCTTTTTTTCTTCTTGAAAAATGATCTCCGTGAAACAAACTATAAGTGTATAATTTTTATTTTAACTTGTACTTTTTTATATTAGCGTAAAACCTAATTTATGATTCAGTCCCATAAGAGCACATGTATTAATTACAATTATTAAAACATCTTTTTCTTTAAAAATAGTTCGTCAACCTCTATTTTTCAAAATAAATATCGAAGTATTACGATATAAAGAATATTTTAATACAAATTTTGGATAGTTTTACAATTTTAGAAAAAATCGCTTGAGCCACCTTAAATTTCAAATTTATTACAAATTTAAAAAATAAATAATGATATACTTAAAAATTTTTCATATAGTATAATGAATTTTATAAGTAAAAAACTACACGATGTAAAGCGAAGAAAGCGAAATAAACTTAAACTAAACGAAGCGAAGTTGATCTTCTCTCCCATACATGTACCGTATATAATACTTGAAAGTAGATTTATTCGTTGAGTTTCATTTTGGGTCGGACATTTGTATATTTCATGTGTTATAACGATACACGGAAATAAATCCCTTAAGACTATCTCTTCCTTTCTCGCTTGATATTTCCTCTTTTTTTTAATCCTCGCATTCACCCTCTCTCCTGTATATGCTCGCAATGAAATTATTGAATTTCTCTTGGATTTTATTCGAGGCAGAGAAACTTTTATTCGGTTATTATATGGGATTGTTATATTGTTGACAATAAAATTCTTTACAATTTTGATTTTCACACGAACACAAACTATTGAATTTTACATTTCAATGAAGTTTATATTGTTAGATATTCAAAATATATTTATGAAAAAGGTTGTAACAATGATTTTTACTATTCAATGGACTTTTTTCATTGTGCAGCTTAAGAATAGTAATTTAAAATACTCGAATTGTAAGAATTATAAAAAAGGTACAAATTCCTCTTATTAAAAACTTTTCATTTATTCATCAGGTATACATAAATAAATAAACAATCAAAATGAAATCTAACTTTTGAACGGATATAACGAAGGGAATTGTTTTGTTATGAGAAAAATATATTGTTCGTAATGAGAAGTTCGAAATATTTAATTTATTCTTCATTAAGGATGGGATTGCAACAATTCAACGCAATGATAATAATTTTATTGTTGTTTATATTAAAATAATTTATGTATAAATATTGCAAACATTTGATTTTTCTAAATTAAAAGTTAAAAATAAACAAGAATTCAAATACAACAGTTAATTATCAACTAAAATATCATTGCAAGTTAGTATCACAAATATATATGTATTTTCATTATATTAAAATCGTACAATAAGTACGCGCATTTATATATGTAACTTTAACGAGATGTTATTTTAATGAAATGAAGTTTTATACCATGCTTGTACGTACACAACGAGCTCAACCACAAATTATAATTCTGAAATAAAATTTTCATAAACTTTGAATGAATTCGAGTAATGTTTTCGTTTGTAACAAAAAGTAATAATTAATTTATATATTGTTAAACATAATCTCGAGAAATATTCTAAAAATTTATAAGATAATAAAAAACATACATCTGACATACGTCTTATTTCTGAAAAAGTAAAATTAATTGTAGTTTATAGTTTGGATCAAACAAATTTTCATGAAAATTGAAATAAAATCTGTTGAATTAACATTAATTTAAATCAAAACCTTCATTTAAAACAAATCCAGTAACTAAAATCTAACTTTGACCTAGCCTCTTCAGAATCTCTTCACTAACGTATCATCTTCCTAAGTAAAGCTTGAGGGGGGGGGGGTTAAAGGGTCCACTACTATCTATGGTAAGGTCTTTATTCAATAGATGCTTACGTTCACTGCTGCTGTACTGATAAGCCTTTACTAAGAGAGAGAGAGATGGTAGACGCGTTTACTTTAGACTAACAGTAACGAACGTCTTTGGGACATTGGCACAAAGGTTTGTATCGTATATATGTGTTGTATATATACCGTTAAACCTTAAGGATCTGTATGTAACAAGAGATGGATAGAATGATGAATTTTGAATTTATTTGCAACCAAGCATACGACAATTACAGGTTTATTAATTGGCAATTGATGAAGTTGAGTTGTCTCTGTTTAAAAAGTATGAGTTTTCGATGTTTTAATTATTTCGTTGGATTGATAAAATGTATTGATCAATTTTATTATAATTAAATTTCATTTTGCTCATTTAAAAAAAAATTTATAAGGAAACTTTATTTTGATAACTATTGTGTGTCGGATTTTCCTTGATAAGAAAGACAAATAGAGTGAATATAATTACATAAAATAGTACTGTTTAATAAAACTTTTCTTCATCTTAAATAGCATTTAAATATTACATTGCAATAATTTGCGAATATTTTAACTACATCGTATAACATTTTTTTTAAATAATAATTATTTTACATTTCAATATTGACTTTTCAATATATGATACAATTGAAAAACGTACAAACTTTCAATATTCAATAAAAGTAGCTGAACAATGAATCTAAAGTTTGACAAGGATTTTCTGCTCTATTGTTTGAAAGCTATTTAGATGAATTTTTTACTATGCATTGAATACAATGAAGTCCACTTGACAAATTGAATTCTATGATGGGCAATTTTCTGGTGGAATTAAGTTTAAGTACAAGCAGCAATTTTCGCAATTTATGCGAAATTATCATACTCGTCTTGCATACAAAATTAATAACAAGATATCATTATTAAGTAACACAAAAAAATTTTTATTTTTAATGATCTTTCTACAACATTTCATACTTTTTTGCAAAATTGAATAAAACAATAATAATAAAGCAATTATTTTCAACATTAGAATTCGGGACTTTTATCATAATTTAAGAATGAGTTGAATTTATTTTTTCTGATATAATAAGGACAAAATTTTATCGCTATGTAAAGTAAAAAGTATGAAGGTAAAATTTATGAAATTAAAAATAAATTCTACATATTAGATAGATTAGAGTACAGAGAATTTGTACACTCAATTTTTCTAAAGTAAATAAAATTAAACGAGGTTCTCAAAATGATCAAAGACTAGTTAAAGATTTTTTAAACTACATAACTTTATACTGAAAAGGTTGGACAAGACTGCGATCAAAATTGTCATGCAAAACTTCTTTTTTATTCCTCTTAAGTATGAAATTTGAACTTCGTGAGCTTGCGATTTTTCGTCATACTTTGGGAAGTACTTAAAAAATACAAAGAATGATACGAGTTTTGAGTTTAAGGGTGAAATTCCACTTGAGAAGTATTAGAATACTTCAACTATCTGAGATTAAAGTAACGCTAACTATTGCGATAAGAAGAAGATAATATTATAACGATTAACTGTGTAAATTTTGCATTTTTCAAAAACTCTTAAACACTAAAATTATAATTTATAATTGTAAAATAAAGAGATAATGCCGTAGCTAAATTCGTAAATCCTAAAGAATCCCTTATCAAAAAAATCTTTTGTTAAAAAAAGAACCTGCAAAAAAATTTACCGCGATTCTGTAGAATTTTGTCTTGAATGTTCAACGGAAAAGTAGAAAATTTATATGAAAAAATCCTTTTTTCTTTCAATATTATTTAACGTCGCCGTATTTCAGCTATCATTGCAATGCTAATTAGCGACGGAAGTTTATCAGTGTGTTTGTGAAAAAAGCACATGTAACGTGTACAGTGGTGCTTGTATCAATCGGCCGAGAGCAGGATTCGAACTCGGAACCTCGAGATTATGAATCCATCGCTTTACCGAATGAGCCACTGATGACCTCAAGTCAAGCTACAGCAACGTCTACACTTAACTCCAACAGAAAATTGTTCTACATAATTTTTTTGCTGAGTTTCTTTAAAAATTTTTCCATACTATTTTTTGGGATTTCTCAAAGAATTTATTCTTTATAGAAAAGCTCATAATATTTTCTTTGGATATTTTCAAAACTCATCTAGATTATTTTAATATATGTAATATTCATAGGGATACTAACAATATTAATGAAATTGAAAATAATCGGTAGAAAATCCGGCAGAAATTACTGTAAGATTTCTTATAAATTTTACCGAAAATTAATTTTTTTTAATTGAATCCAAGCATTACGTGTTAATAACACGGTAATAATTATTCGGTAATGTACTATAAAATTTGAAAATTGAAAAATAGCAGAATAACTGGAAACTATTTTATTCCCGCCAAGTAGCTTTATTTCTACAAATAGTTCAAATATGGTCTAGGCTCAATTACTGCCCAAGTATGAAGATTCTGATCGTTCCATTCTTTTAATCAACAAAATTATCATTATAATTTAATTAGAAATAAATGAAATTAATCTTAATCATCATTTGAAATAGTCTAATTTCGAAAGGATTTACAAGAATAAGCTTTTATAAATTAAGTTGATTTAAATTTATCCAAAACTTTAACAGCAAATTATGACATTTTTGACTATACCCTATTAAAAAAAAACACGTGTTTTTTGCACGTGAAAAAAACACGTGTAAAATACAAGTGTTTTTTACATGTAAAATTTGCGTGTTTTTTCACGCATATTTTTCCCGTGTTTTTTTCACGTGTATTTTTCAGGTGTGTTTTTTACATATTGTTTTACAGCTTTTCGAAGAGCTTCTACTGTCTGGCCTCTTATATCTGCGTCTTCCAAATTTGTGTAAGGGATGACAAAACTTAGAAAAACGCCACCTAGTGACTTAAAGTCAAACCGACGTAATCGATCATTAATAGCGATTTAAGTCGCTAGGTGGCGTTTTTCTAAGTTTTGTCATCTCTTACACAAATCTGGAAGACGAAGATATAAGAGACCAGACGGTAGAAGCTCTTCGAAAAGCTATGAAAAAATACGTGAGAAATACATTTGCAAAATACACGTGAAAAAAACACGTGAAAAATATGCGTGAAAAAACACGCAAATTTTACATGTAAAAAACACGTGTATTTTACACGTGTTTTTTTCACGTGCCAAAAACACGTGTTTTTTTTTAATAGGGTAATAAATTACTGCATGAATTATTTCCTGGATCAATACGTATAAATACACGGAATAGTATATTATTCACCTAGGGAGTAAAAATGAAGAACGTCTGAAATCGTATGTAAATTGTCACCCGAGCCGGAGGCGAGGGTGACAAACATACGATTTAAGGCATTTTTCATTTACTCCCGTGGTGAATATACGATTTTTTTACACGGGCAGCGTACAGTGGGTACTTTACTTTTCGCTGGGAGGGAGTAAAGTATCCACTGTACGCGCCCTGTGTAAAAAAAATAGTTATTTTAGCTATTTTATTTACATAAAATCCTTTATTTCATCAAACCGTTCAATCCATGTAAAAAAACAGAAACTACGGTTTTTCCAGTTGCTTTAACTGTCTTTCCAGTAGGTGGAGTTAACTTTTTCAAAATGTAACTGAAGCTCTAGAAACAGAGTAGTGGAATCCTTTCTTTTTTTTTGTTGATGTTTCGGTTTAAAACTGTCAATCTAACCCTATTCGCGCACAGTAAATTTAGCTAACTAAAAAAAATTTGGATCCACTGTCAAAACAGGTAAAATAACTATTGATTTTTTTTGTATATGTTGTACACAATTAGCAATATTTTCAGATCAAAATTTCAAAAGAAATCTTTATAAGAACATTTTCATAAGCTTTAAAAGTTTTTCAAATGACTCTGTAAAAGATCTTTCATGATACTCCACAACTTTCTTTTTAAAAACTTGCCCGATGCTAGAAGGAAAATTTTTTTGTTTTTTTTTTATTTGACTTAAAATAATGTTCATGTTAAAGTTTGAAACATACATTAAACTTCTATTATAAAAGCATAGTGCTTACTTTTTTTTTTATTTTTACCCTGTAGCTCTTAGTTTTCAGTTAAATGAAATTAATAATTAATAAGTTTTCTTGCTTCAATTTCCTTTATTAGTAGCAGCCTATAAAACGTTAAAAATAAAGTTCACAAAGAATGCGAATAAGTATTCTATTACTTATAGATGATAAGTTTGAGAAAAAAAATTTTTTGTTTAAGACGGATAAAAAGGTTGTAATTCACTTAACTTTTATAGGTAGGTGGATATACTTTTAGCTTTCGAAGTTAATGTTGCCATGTTTTTTACCCCCCGTTTTACGTCAATACTGTTTCAAACTGCAACTTAAAGCAACCTCTCTTTGAACACATACAGTTTGTTTTACGTTTGATTTGAGTAAAAGTTTATTTTCCCAGCGTTATTTACTTAACCTACATACAACATAAAATTTGTATCCTTCTGTTTTATTTTTTTCGTACAAATTTCATAATAAATTAATAAGGTTAAATTTTTTTGTATATGAAAATTTATAACAATTAAATAATATTATTTTGGATGCAGAGAAATTATTATTTAAGTAACATAAATTTTTAAATATGTACGAATATAAACAAGGACCCTTAAAATTTTATAACATAATATCAAATTATTTTTTAATTATTGTTGTATTATTTAAAAAAATAGAGTCCACTAGTCAAAACTATAAAGGACATTAATTTAAAAAGTCAGAAATAAGATTTTATATCCCGGAGGTTTTCAGTGGCTCATTGGATAGAGCGATGGATTCGTAATCTCGAGGTCCCGAGTTCGAATCCCGCTCTCGGCCTATTGATGCAAGCACCACTGTACGTTAAACGTGCTTTGTTCACAACACACACTGAAAACCTCCGTTGCTAATCAACATAGCATAAATACGTAGTACTATTTCGATAGTGACTACGAGTACAAAACTCGTTGAAAAAATCACCGTATAAAAAGAAGCCACCATTTTTGTGCGACCAAAAAAATATCATACCGAAAAGTGGCACAAAAATTTTTTTTTTTTTTAAATGAAATAATAAGTATTAATATTTTATTAGCAAATGATATAAAAAGATATTGGTATAATTAAGAACATAAATGCTATTCAATAAAAGCGTCATCAATTTCTTCTGCTTATTGTTTTTTTTTCTTGGTGTGGTAAAAATAAATAATAATGGAACATTTAAGAGCATGACGAAGCTGTGCGCCTCCTAATAATATTTCCAATCCTAACTTATGAATAAACGATGCGTTTAATCGAGTTTTTTTACTACAAAAAAAAAATTTGTAAGATTAAACTGTAGTGCGGACAACTCAAGAAATCCAC
Source organism: Anastatus disparis (assembly GCA_017163975.1). Lineage (NCBI taxonomy): Eukaryota > Metazoa > Arthropoda > Insecta > Hymenoptera > Eupelmidae > Anastatus > Anastatus disparis. The sequence goes on along the minus strand of JAFFSR010000333.1, from coordinate 11,918,667 downwards.
CAAAATACTATACATAAAAAGTTATACTACAAACTTTCAATGTATCGTATTTTAAGGTTAGGTTTGTTGAGTTTGATATCTAATTTCTAATCCAAGCTCATAAAAAAATAACAAGTCTAAATAATTTTTTATTCTAACAAAAATTATTGTATTAACATAGCTTAAGTGCGGACAAGTCATTATATTTGTTTAATTTATGAATTGGAAAAGATATTAATAAAATAAGAAAAGCAAAACTCGATTGTTGTAGCTCCGACATCCCGTTAATATATAAAGATGAAAAAATCTACAACGTAAAGTTTATGCTACATGTGCATGTAAAATTTTATACAGCATGTAATAACCAATCGGGCCATTGATAAAAGCACCACTGTATGTTACATATGCTTTTTTTAAAAACACACTGGAAACCTCCGTCGCTAATTAGCGTCGCATTGATGGCATAAATACAGCGACGTTAAATAAAAAAAAAGAGATTTCATATGTTATCAATACATATATCGTTTATAATCGAATTTTATAATTGTTATAAAAATCATTCTTGAACTGCAGGCAACCAAAAAATGATGCTAATATAAATTTTTATAGATTTAAATTTGAAAATTGAGAATGAACATTCTTGATATATTGAATTTATGATTAAGATCTTCATCTATTCACATACCAACCCCATTGTTATACATTTACAAAAGTATATTTCATTACTCAATATATTGAAATTAAAAGTATAATTTCATATAATTGCTATTGATTTATACAAATACGTAAGAGTGCATTAAATTTATGTGAAGCTCGTAAAATATAAAAGCGGTACATGATACGCTATATATAGCGTATTTGGTGTAACTGCATCTGCAGATTAAAGAATTTGCAGATGAAGGAATTCATGAAATTATTCAATAAGTATATTCTTTTTTACAGAATTAACGTGTTGCAATTACAAAGGTTCTGAAAAAAAAACATATTCTTTAAATCCATCGAGCTTTTCAAAAAGTTTATCATATAAGGTTTATGTGGTATTAGGGTTCGGCAGTATATCATAAAATTTCTAATAATAAATAATTAAAAAATTTTTTTCTAATTTTTTATTCTACATCAAGTTTTATTCGTACAATTTAACAAATAAAAATTGTTTCCATCCCAGTCGATCCCGAGATATGAACAATTGAATTAAAAAAAAGAAGAAGGAAAAAAAAATTCTTCATTGACATAAATAAGATCCAACAAGCCAATCATTCCTAACCCAAGCCTCTTCCTCTTCTTTCCGTCAACAATACAATTCTCATCATATGTATGTATATAAGTACATCCACATTATATATGTCCAGCAGTAGCAGCAGCAGCATCATAAGGCAGCCGAGCGCCGATTGAATGAAGCGCAGCATCGTGTGCGCGCGCGTGTAGGAGTTTTAAAAAAGGAAAGGAGAGGGAGAGATGTGCTCGAAGGTTTTCGAATTGCCCTGCGCCCGTTAGACTTCCAAGCTTTTAGAGTGTTCACAGACTCCGGCGTGTATACATACAAAAATACATATATATGTGTATACGCATATATAAATAAATAAACAATATTAAGGGAAAGAAAAAAAAATAATTTAAACAAAAGCAGTTTTTTTCTTCTTCCCAAAAAAAAAATTGTTTAGTGCGTGTTTCTTTTTTACTCGATAAATTTAAAAAAAAAAGCAAAAAAGATAAAGTTTCAAAGCTTTTATAAAGTTTGGGTGTAAGGAATAAAAAGAAAATCGGTGTTTGCATAACAAGATTTAAAGAAATAAAAAAAAAAATAAAAGTGTTTCAGTGATATACGCGTTTAGCATAAGAAAAGTTTAATAAAAGTTTTTTATATGCGATCGTTAGTTTAACAAGAAGAATTTTAAAAAAGTGTATCCGACATTCGAAGACTTTTTAGCGAAGGAAAAAAAAAGAAAGAAAGAAAAAAGTATATTTCGATTTAGACGTAGCAGTGCGCGATTTTTGTGCCAAGAGATAGAAGCAACTGGTGTTGATAATCTTCTTCTCATTTTTTTCCTTTATTTTCATTTTTCCTTGTTGTCCGGTGACTTGTGTGGAAGAAAAAAGTAAAGTAAAGCAAAGAAAAGAAAAAGGAAGAAATAAAATTTTTAACGATGAAGAAGTGGTGTGCAAGTCTATTGTGCTTCGGGCTGATTAATTTAAGTTTGAGATCAGCCAATTGCGTTTCTGAAAATGAAATGTTGAATCAGTGCAGTGAGCTTAAAGCTCAAGAGCAAGTGGATCTACATGAGGTAAAAGTGAATTCTATGTTTCTTCTTTTTTTCTTTCTTATTATTACGTAGGTGGCACTTATTCTTTTCCTTCGTTAGTTCCTTGGTTAGTTCTTTGTTGTTTTTTTATTTTACTTCTTTAGTTTTTTTTTTATTTGTATGCGTAGAAGAGCTCTCTGGATGTTTCTTTAGCCCCCGAGCTTTGGTCGTTATTCCTTTGACAGTTGTATGGTTTTGTTCTTTTGAAATGTTGGACGAAATTGATTATTTCATGAAAAGAAAAATGAGTATTGTTAGAGGGCTTTCTTCTTTGGAGGTTTTAAGTATTGTTGAAAATTTTGATTTTTGAGGACATTTCAAATTATGGCGGTTTTTAAATTTTTGGTACATAATAGAAAATTACTGTATTAAAATCAAGGTTTAATATATTAATGGGAAGTGATTTAATCACAATCGAAAATTGGCTTATTTTAAAAATTTATGTTGGTAGCATTCTTTACAATTGTTTTTTTCCTCGTTATTTTTTATGTGCATCAAATTATCACGGGTCACTGATTTAATTAGTAGTTTTTCTTTTTGTTAACTCAAAATAATCAGTAAATTTTATATTACTAAAAAGAAAAATACTAAACTGTTTAATTTTCTTTGTATGAAAATGTAAGCTTTAAATTTAATTACTATATATGTAAATTCTGCTTATTTCAATCACAAATCTTTTCCCTATTCACAATGGATTTCCATTGATCTACAGTTGATCAGAATTTGTAGAATAGAAATTTCTTGGTTTAAGTTTAAGGTATTTATTTGAATAAATAATGAGTAGAAGTAGAAAGTAAAAAAAAGAGAAATATTTTAATAATTCTAAAAATTATCGGCTTATTGAAATATTAAAATGTCATTTTATTTAATAATACAATTATTATAAATATGATCCTATTTTTTAATTATTATGTCATAGACAATGAATCAAGTATGCGTATTTCCTAAGTATTTTATAAAATATATCATTACTTTATTGCATAACTAAAATTATGATCATTTCATTAATGAACATTCCAAAACATAAATTAAACAAGATAAAAATCTTTATTAACTTTTCAACTCTAAATAACCAAATCATCAAACTCTATCTTCACATTGTTCACGTGACGGAAGGTCATTTATAATTTAAAAAAAATCATATAAAAAATCAAAAATATCGTCTAACATAAACTTGTACGTGTCACGTGCAAAGAGGCAACTTTATTGAAAGTGATACGCATAGTATAACAGCAGACCGCAGTAAGTCAGCGAAAACAAGAGTATATATATGCAATCATAGAACGAGAGAAACAGAAAGACAGAGAGAAAGAGAGTAGTAAATATAGAACTATAAATAATAATAATTTTCATAGCATAACAAGAACAATTTTCCAATTACTTAAAATAAATGGTATATTAATATAAAAAAAGTGTTTACATATACATCTTGGTTGACTTTTCTCTGATACGTCTATAAATATATACGAAAATGTATATATAGACGCGTTTATTCAATATATTTTCTCTACGCATGCCCTCTTTCTTTTTAAATATATTAATAGTCACGTATCGTATGAATAAATTTATATCATGCGTTTTCTGTTGTAGTTTACGAAAATACATAAATAGATAAGATTATTACTAATCATTTAGTAAATATAACTAAAAATAAAAAAACATATCAAATGGAAAACTACAATATTAGAAATAAAAATTTTTTTTTTATTTTTTTAAAACGATCATAAAATACAGAAGTAATGTATGAATAAGAAACAAAATTTTATTTTTGATTATACTACTATTTTTCATACTAATTACTTTACATGCATAAAATTTGCGTAAAATTAAAGAATATTCATATTACATAAGTGTTTGTGTACTTTTGGAATATGCATAGTAAAAGTTTAACATAAATCTTGACATTACTTTTCAACAAATATACTAATAATCAAACAAAAGTGTAACATTTAATAAACTAAAAAATTAAACTAATAACAAATAAAGATGACTAATCACAATAAAAAGTACAATTTAGTAAAGAAATAAAAATATATGAGGAAGAGAGATATGAATAATATTTTTCATCATTTATAAACACACATACACGAGAGAGAATCTTTCTCAATAACTCCGAGCGCAGACTGATTCTGGTATTACAGGCCTCTGGTCGATTTAAATTATTAAATAGGTGATTCAAGGCCGAGTTCATTTGGATGACATCAATTATTGTACATGTACATGGTATAGAGCCTGAAAAAAAAAAGCCAGCATGCTACTTCGTATATAGTTTCCTCCGAGAGAGGCCTATAACCGCAATATTGTTGTATTTTTAGTCACCAGAATAGATACTTTCTGTATATATCATAATTTTGTTTTTTCATACAAGTAGTAACGGTTTGAATCGATATTTATTATTATGGGTATAGAAACATTGAAATCATGAGTTTAGTATTAATTAATGAAAGTTGATGGAATTTTTTTCAAAAGTTTAATCATTCATAATTAATTCATCAATCAATGAAATATAAATGTTTTTTTCATTTGTTTCAAATGTGATATCAAATAAAAATAAAACTAAATGATTAATTAAACGAAAAAGTAAAATATTTTATTAATCGTGACAAAATAATGCACTTTTAATAATAGAGTATTAAAATTTTCATTAACATTTAATCGTTTATCAAATAAACTTTTCAACGCGTTAATAATGAAAAACGACAATTTGACAAAGTTAAAAAGAAAGTGGATAAGAATAAAATAAAGGAATATTCAACAACTCAAACGGTCTAAAAAACAAAAGCTCTTTAATGAAAAGGCAAACGGCAATCTTGGCAAGATCTACATTTTCCGCGTATTAAGAAACTCAATTATCATCCAAAGATTTTCAGTTACGCGAAAAATGTAAGATGAGGTATTTTCTTTTTTTATTCTCGATTAATTAATTTTTTTCCCATTTTTTTCTAACTTCCGTTTCTCTTTCCTTGTTTCTTGGTACATAATTGCAGTTCATTTTTCTTTATTTTATTTGCTTTTTTTTATCAATTAATGTCAGGAGATTAAATATGAAATTCAATTTTATTTCTATCAATTATGAAAATTGATTCTGTTAATGATAATATGAATTATTCAATAAATTTTATTTCATTGCATAATTTAAAATGTTAATGTAAATATCGAATATTTCAAAAGTTCGTATCCTTTGAATTTTCATTTCGTATATTTTTCACATTTACAATGTAAACAAAATTTCAGTTTCATTTTCATATTTATTGTAAACTCAAACAATAATAAGACTTCACCTTTTCATTCTAAATAAAAAATTCTATTTCCTTCTTTGTATAAATTTCAAATTATCGAAAAATTTTTCTCTCAATATTATTTTATAATCTTGATATTTTTCTTGCAACTTTTTATTATAATATAAAAAATAATTTCATTATTATAAATTTGCAAGAAAATAAACTATAACAAATTACTTTTGTTCCCAGTAAGTTATAATAAAAGCTTTAACATTTATTCTCGCACGTCCATTTCAAATATTTCAATAGAAAAATGTAACAAAAAAAAATAAGTAAAAATTCATTGTAAAATTTTCTACACTATCCTTATTTAAACAATCAAAACTTTTCCATCCATTTTTCTTTCACACTATCTTTTTTTTTCCTTTTTCTCTCACTTTTTTTTCATCTTTCTATTTTTCAAACATTTATTTCTTCTTATTCCGTCCTCCATAGTAGAAATTGTCATGACAATATATTCCGTTCACTTTACTCTCTCTCTAACTCTCACTCGCTCTCGCTTATTTGCTCCAAGCATCCATCCATACATACACATCCATATCCGTACTACTCAAACCTTTATTATCGATGGCTTTTCCTAAGCTTTACACCGAATCCCTTCCCCCTCCACTCCTCCCTTCTGCTTCCTCTCCTATCTTCGTTATTCATTCACTACACGCGTCATACACGAAGAACATTTGTTCGTATTACCAGAACATGGATGGGTTATGATGCATTGGAGTAAATTTAATATAAATTAGTTTTGTTGTTTCTAATGAAAATATACAGAATAATAATAGACATAAGAAAAATATATACTATATGTAATTAGAAAAAAAATGTATATAAAAATAATATCTTTATAATATGGTCTCGGATTAAAGACTGTATATGTGCGATTTATTAGAACGAAAATTTCTTTTAATCTTGAAATGGCATTGTAAACTTTTTTTCAAATAAAGTTAAATGTTCGCTGTCACTCCAAGATTAAAGTGAATTTTCACTTTATGTAATGTAACGTATTGGTTGTACATGGACCGTGTACAAAAATGTATTAAGATTTTATCTATAGATTAGTGTTAGTGTTGGATTAAAGTTACAAAATAGTAGTGCAAATATCGGATAATTCTGTAAACACAAAATACTACACAAAACAAAAATTTTGTAAATTTAAATACAAAATTTTATGTAAATCTTGTACTATTTTAATAGAACACAAAGGACTATTTCATTAAAAAAAAACTGAAAAAAAGAAAAAAAACTATAACATTTCATTTTAGATAAAATCAAAATGTGATACCCTTGAGAAAAATTCTACGCTCATATCATCTACTAATAAGAAAGTAAGACCCCATTCTAGTTTTTTTTAGATATTTTCAACTATATAACCAACATAAACATCTAAACTAACGAGATGTGATTGCCGATTAAGATAAATCGTTCCTTAAGGTTCAACAAAAGTTGGATTTCTTCTTAGGGATTTTTATTCCTTTCTTATATGCTATATGGCTATTAGCATTGGCTCGAAGTATGAAAACTAGATAAAATTGAGATAGAGCGAGCTAGAAAATAGAGTTGAAAAGTTTTTAGAATCATTATTTCTTATATAACCTGAAACTATATAAAAACTTTATCAATAAACTTTGAAATAACTTTTTGAATTTTTTCTTTTTTTATAATAATTGTAAAAATAATTGAAAATTTTTATTTAACAGTACATCAATAAAATTTTCATTGTTAATGTTTGAATCATTTGAAATAAATCGTTTTTGGCAGAAAAGGTCAATAAGGCACGAAGTGGACAAAACATTATATATTCGGATTTAACTTACAAAAGTCAAATTATATTTTCAATTATTCGGTCCACTTATTGAGCGAATCGATTTTCCTCTTAAAAAGAGGACAACTTAAAAATATTTGTAAACTGGATTGCCATTTGTTTCGAGGATAAAATATTGCCAAAACGCAAACAACGTGCAAATTTCCAAAATTTGGCAACGTATTACAAAACCCTTTTTTGGAATGATTTCATTGATTGTATTTTTATTTTTCGCGGCCAATACAAAATTGAAAAATTGTTTGAAATTGCAGTAATAAACTCCAGAGCAAATATTACAAATATTTGCAAAAATGCATACGTTATTTCAATTTCTGGCATTAATTTTATACTCTCATTTATTAATTCGTTTTCAACCTTCTTTTATTTTGATTTACACATTTTAATTGGTCAGTTTGTAAACTTTAAAAATCAATTTTCGTTATCACTGATGGGTAAACACTCATCCAAAAAGAATAATGATAATTGATTTCCATCGATTGATATCTATATAATGCTCCATTTTATCATTTTTTTGTTCTATAATATAATTTTTAATAATAACATCTAAGTTATCGAGAAACCTCATAATGATCACTTTAATAATCTCATCCTATAACAAAATAACAAAAATAATACCTAGCATGTATACCATAAATTTATCACGCATCTACGAGCAAAAATAAAAGACTCGTAAAACCAATTAAAATCATTGTTCATCTTAGCTCTGTAACGCTACTGTCGGCTAGTTCTCTGTCTCTTCTTTATCTTTCTTCGTCCTCTTTCTCTCTCTCTCTCTCTTTTCCGTTGAACATTACATAGTTCACCTTTTTTTTTATTTTATAATGTCACTGCAGCTCTGAAAAAGAGATGCTCGGCAGCAACGATGTATTTTTATATTTTTTGCTTAGCCTGTGCTTTTAAAAGCTTTAACGAGAAAGAAAAAGGGAATGGCTGGGCGCCCTTTTGTCTCTTGGAAGGTATATAACCCATGTATTATCAAGCAAACGATTAGCATAGACCGACGATTAGCATAAGTTTCAGACGCGTTTAAAATCCGTTACAGTAGACAAAGACCGAGACATTAAATTTTAAATAAAAGAATATAAAAGATCTTACGTAAATGAAGAATAGAAAATTAGATCGATCAGTAAATTTTAGTTGATAACGTAAGCTTTTTAGTTTTAAATGTATTATTTTGAAACATTTTATCTCTTGTTAGATTTTTAATTAAAAATTTTGTCTTCAGCATTTTTAGAACAATTTATTATGTATTTAATGTAACTTCAATGTTTTTAAGTTATTCTCTATTTTGATTTGCAAAAAAAATATATATACTTAAAACCAATATTATTTACTCTAAAACTTCAACAAGAGATAATTCATTGATTTTATGTAAAAGCACTAAAAAGCACTGCCTTGGATTATTGAAATTTCTAACATATGTAAATAAGAAAATAAATAAATAATAAAATTAATTTTGAAGTAACTAAAAGATTTAAATTAAATTTAAATATAAAAACATCTATATTAGAATACAAAAACATAATTTGGTAACATTGATTTCTTCTTACATATCAATCCTCTGAAAATTCATTTCCAACAATAAATTCAACAGAACGTATTTTCTATATCCCTTCAAACAATGAAAATACAATCCGCAAACATATTTCCGCGTTGACAATAAGATAAAATAAAAAAAGAAGAATCTTTCAAAGAAATCGAATGGACATAACGTCCAGACGTGTTTATCCATGTAGCGAAAAAATAATGTGCAAGCTATGTGCAACGTGGCACAATAGTAGGAAAAATCCATTTCTTTTGGACAATTCACAAATAATACGGATAGACATATTGGATGAGAGAGAAAGGCCAAAATTTATCGGATTCATGACTCTCGCAAACATACATGCATAAATGCATGTGTGTATATAAGCGCATACACCGTATATAAAATATGCGAGGCGTAAGGTTTGCTGTCAAAATAAAGCATCTTGCCTTTCGTGCAACGAGAATTTCTGGCTTGGATCTATTGGTATACTGCACGAGATTTTCGAAAGTGGCAAATGTAGATGGGGGTGTAAAATAGATGTAAAATATAGAATGTGAGATTTTCGTGAAGGAGATAATCTGTTTGTACAAAGGATTTATGATATTGTTAAAAAGCAAAGCTTCTTTTTTTTTGAATTGTTAACATTTTAAAGATTGCACAATGATTAAAAATTTTGTGTTTCTGTATTAAATGTAAATAGTAACAAAAATACTAAATAAAAATAGTAGATAATTAAAGGATACACTTTATGATGATAAAAAATTAAACTTCGTGAACTACATTTTTTCGTATAGACAAAGCTCTGTGATAATAAAAGATAATTTGTAAAATACCATAGATTTGTATCAAGTTCAAACAAAGTAGTATTTACTACTTAAAAAAATGTCTGTGCACATGTATGTTTAGATATTGATTATATATTGGTACATTCATACCTGAGAAAACATTTCTAGCTTGACCCACTTTCTTTTTCTTGAATGTTTAAATAATAGTTTTCAAAAATATTTTTAAATTAATTTAAAATAATTTTTGTTTGGTAGTAAATTTTGATTTAAAATGTTCATTATAGTAATTGTTTTTTTTTCTATTATGCAAACTGGTGTACAATCAAGAAAAAAATAACAAATTTTCTTTTATTATTATTTTTATATATAACAGAAATTATATTAAAAATTATAGAAAAAAAACCATAAATAAAATCATTTTTTGTAAAAATTTTTATTTAGAACTGAAGTTTATAAATTAAGCTCAACTCATCGCAACGAAGATTATTTTTTAAATTATTAAATCAACCTACTTTTGAAATCTTACAAAAGTACATAAATTAATGTTACTATATCTTGCAAAAGTAATTTTTTCAACTTTATCTTTTCTCTTTTTCTAATGTCTGTAAGTATATTTAATTATCAATGATACCAAAATACAGTAACCTATAAAAGATAATTAACATTAATGCTTTACACTTAATCAGTCAAATAAATTTAATCACTGAAATATCATTTACATCGACGATAAAAAAAGCCAGAAAATTATCAAAAAGTAGATAACCTTGCAAGTGTAGTAAGCCATTGAATATTTAAAAGCATAAATCTTAGACTTTGCTTTCCTACTAGCTTGGAAAATTAAATTTCTTGAAAGCTCTTTTTATCCTCTTGGAAAATTCTTGCAGGCTGGTTATTTTTGTACTTCTTAGTATCGAGATCCTTTTTTTATAGCCTTAAAAAAAATTAAATTAACTCTTTCTTTCGTTTTCTTCTCTCTGTAACTTTTTTTCGCTGAGGTTAACCGTTCCTTTTTATTGTGTCCGTATTATTTTAAATTACTCAAAAAAATAATAATAAGCAAGTTAATTTTATTTCAATTATTCTCCGTTTCAATGTTGCATTGTAATTCTTTATTATTTCAAAATTAAATTAAATGAAAATAAAAACCATTTATGTATAATATTAATAAATTGTAATTCCTGGACTTCATCTGTAGATTTTAATTTATTTCAATTATGAAATATATCAAATTATTGATTTTATATTTTCTATTCGTACCTATAATTTAAAATATATAATAGTTAAATTTAATAAAATTTTTGGAATTAGGTTACGGCCACATTATTTGAAATAAATCTTATTAATTATACCAGATTAATTTATAACTATGATGTCTCTTTTTGCTTTACTATGTAAAAAAATGTCACATGAGTATATCTCCAAAATGAAACCAGATTTATTAACATTTCATATAAAATTTTTTAGAATTTGAAAAAAATTGATATGTCCTTCTATTTAAAACGTACTTTTATAAAGTTTGTAACCATTTAAAAATTATATATTATTATAAAAAATATGAATATTATATTTCTAAATTAAATCCAGATTAAACTGTGGTAATCTTTTCACATGAAATATATTTTTATAAGATTTGTAACAATTAAAACATTTTTGAAGCAGTCGGAACAGTTTGTAATCCAAAATATGGTTTTTTAAGGTTCGTAACTATTACATATTTTGATTAAGTATAATTATGAATTTTTTATATTCTCGAAACACAGTAAATTTTATTTAAACCTTGTGTAAAAGTTTTGTTAAATTGGGTAAATGTTAGTATAAGTTTTTACATAAAACTTTTAATATTAATCTTAAACGTTTTAATGTAATATTTAGTGTAGTCTTTTACTAAAGATTTATTTTTATATTTTTATTAGGTTCATGACATTTTTTAAATATGTATTTACTAATTCATTAACAGATTAATATTTGTCAATATTTTATCAAAATATTTTTTATCATAAACTTAATAAAATTAATTACCAATTCAATGATGTCTAGAAGAAAGTATAATATGAGATTATTATGCAACGTTTTTATACTTGTTTGTTTATAACATATAAGAATGATTAAGTGTAAAATATATTATAATGAAAAAATCTTGTTAAATTTTTTGAACAAGATCTTTTTAATTTAAGGCTACTGACCAAATGAAATTCAGAGGTAGAAAAGAATTGAAACCTTGGCTACATTTCCTCAACCTTTTGTTTCAATAATTAGTTCTCTTTTTATGATCGAATGAAATTATTAGTATAATGGAGTAGTTAACTCTAACTAGATCTTTAGTCAGTACCGATAATTGTTCAAAATTCAGTTGAGTTTGACATTTTTAACAATTATCGCTAATTATTTTTAATGCCTTAATCGATAAAAAGGAAGCTTGCTTCGTTAAGCTTCTTGAACTTTTATATACGCTCTTTTTCTTTTTCATCATCAGTGAGGCGCAAGTTTTAATTGCCTTCTACATAACTTCAATATTTCGTTTAATACTTTCTCGCATCATGCTGGTTTTCTAAAATTATTTCTTATTACAAGTAATATACTCTTAAAGTTTACGAATATCTTATGACTAAACTTGTGATTCAATTTATTGATCTTTGAATTTAATAAGATATAACAGGAATGATGATTAATTATATATTAAGATATTATTAACTATTTACTGTGATGATAAAATTTTTAAATTGTAGATTTTATATGAATAAAAAATAGGATATCCTAATATTGTGTATTAAGGTCACATATTATACTCAAAAACTATACAACAAAATTTTATTATTAAGAGGCGGTCGAAACCATTCGCCGCTTGGTGGCGCTGCAGGTGAGAGAAAAATAGGGACCCTCTAGGAAGGGATAAGAAAATGTTGCCGCCATACTGATCTAAACTGGAAAGGAACGGATAAAGTGCTTATAGAAAACATCACGGGTCGTCTTCGTGGGGAATATTTACTGTCTCTTTCTAACATATTACTTTCTTATGTAGTTTCCGGTTTAGATATCTTGTTTGTAACGGCCAATAGAAAACGCAGAACTAGGTTTCCAGTCCCTTTCTAGAGGGTCCCTAGAGAAAAATATAAAATATTTTTTATACAACGATTTAGAATTTATCGAGACAATAATATACTTTTAATGTTGTCAATAGCATTAGCCATACATATGTAGAATAATTATTGATGCTAATCTTGTTTGAGTTGATAAAGTCTGACTAGGAGAGGACCCCTTGTTTGGGTCACAGATGTTGCTGTAACTTGCGGATATGTTTTTATACATAAAATCATGAAAAAAGCGGTGAACATTCGGTCTAACGCTCGATGTTGTAGTAAGATGTTGCAAGTTGTGAAAAATTCTGCTTTTTTTAAAACTTATTTAACGTCGCTGTATTTATGCTGTCATTATGATGCTAATTAGTGACGGAGGTCGTTTTAATGTGTTTGTGAACAAAGCACATGTAACGTACAGTGGTGATGTATCAATCAGCCGAGATCGAGATTCAAACTCGGCACCTCGAGATTACGAATCTATCGCTCTACCAACTGAGCCACGAAGACCTCCTAAATTCACTGTTAATGTTTATTGAAAAAAAATATTAAAAATAATTTTGAATTAATACATAATTTTATTACATATCTTATGTACATCCTGAATAATTTTCTGATTACTGAAAATTCTAAAAATGTGATTTCAATGGAACTAAAAGTAATTCTCCGAAATAATAACAAATAAAAAGGTATACCAATGCAGTCAAATGAAATACGCTAGTAATCAATTTATGAAACTTTGCATTAATTCACGCCACTGTCAATGATTAAAGCAGATTGTATTAGGCATCATTAACGTGACGATGTTCCAAACAGAGGTATGAGTTATTTTTGAAATTTCAAAATAAATTAATTATTAGTATATGATTTACAAATTGTTACGTATATTACAATTGCTTAGCATTTATATCTTTTTTAAAAAAATTTTTAGTAATATCAGTATAGCATACTTTTTATTAATTAAAGTAGAAATATTTTCAAGACATTGAAAATTTGTAAAATTGTGATGCTGTTTTTTTACACCCCCCTATGAAATTAATTGTAAATATTAAATTCTCCGTATTTTTTCAATACTATTACTGGTTTTAAGAAAAATAATTGTAGAGAATTTTTATGCTTTTTCGTGTTTATTTATTCTTCTCACGCGCAGCATAATAAAAATCTCGAAACTATGCTTGCAATCTGTATAAACTAGAAATCCCAATTTTTTCTCAGAAGCCATGAGTTTAAGCCTGGGTTATTTGTGAGTGCCATGGCTATTGCAAGCAACAAAGTAGAAAATGAAAGAGGTGAATGCCACATACGCTTTTTCTGTTTTTTTATTTCTTTTACTTTCAATACTTGCTTTTGTGCTTAAATATTCTTTTTTCTTTTATTCCTTTTATATACCTTTCTCTGATAATTTTGTTATTCTTTTGTTGTTGTGTTTAATTTTCCTGTTTTGTTATTCCTATTCTCACTTTTCCAATTCTCCAATTTTATTCGTTTATTCTTGTGAGGAATGAATTATTCGATACAAATAAATTCTAAAATTACTAATTAGCAAATAACTAGAATGTTGACGGTATTCTTAAACATATTTTAACAATTATTTAGATAAAATCTTTATTTAAAAAAAATTTTTTTTAATTGCATCAATATTTGTTATTATATAATTCCATAATTTTACAACATTTATTTTGCAGACACGCAGAAATATGGTTCTCTGGTGGTTTTTTTATTCTAAATATTTTAGCCTTGGTTTTATTAAAATATTCTTATTCGTTTATAAAATATCCAAAAAATGATCCTGAGGGGTCAACACTAGGAGTATATTTTACCTCCTAATAGTGAATATCTATCGATAAAAAAATACGTATATTTTTGTTTTTCAAAGTATTATAACATATTGCAAAATTATCATAATCGGCAATCGACACTTGGGATTCCTTATTTTTTTATGGAAATTTTCAATAATCTATTCAATTTTATAAATTCTCAAATTAGCCAGAGTTATGAAATTTAGGAGTTATAGGTTCATAACTCCCGCAAAATTTTATAGCTCCCGCTAAATTTTAGACAAACGCTATTGCTCACTTTCGGCTCGCTTTTCGAGTTAATAAAGTGGCCATGGGTGGATATAATATATATTTCTAGCGAAACATATCTAAATCAAAATATATCTCAACGTTATTTATTTATTATATAAACAAATTAATAAATAACATTTAACAATGAAATATATCTAATTTTAACTAAATCAACTTCTCTTAAATAAAAAATTATTTCATTATGTGAAACTCAAGGTAAGTACATAATTGCTGTACATTTGCATTTGATGAAATTTATTTTATAATCTTTCTACAATATTTGCGTTAATAATTATATAGGTGGCCTATTTATTTCAATTTGAGTTAAATGCAAATTTTTAATTGTAAATACTGTAAAAGTATAAATAAAGTTCAATATAAAAAGTGAATTTGTACACATCACAATCAATAGAGAATTTCTTGTATCAACCAACAAGTCACTACAACACAGCGCCTTAACCGATTACGCCAATCATCCCTCTATTATAAAATTTTTCTAATTTTTCCTGAAAACGAAGGCTAATCCGAAAGATATTTTTAGTAACTATATTTTGGCTGGTTCTAGATCAATTTTTCTCTTACTAAATATAATTTTAATAGATTTATGGAATACGAAACGATAAATTTAATGTACCCTAATTGGAGAAAATATTGATTTTTATAATAAAAGAAGCAGTCGACTCTTTATTTCTAGTTCAGTTACAAGTTTTAGCAAAGAAAGCTACATTTTTCAGTTGGAAAAATGTAGCTGTACAGAAAAATTCGACATTTTATTTAGTATTATCAGAATATTATTGTAATTAACAATAATATATGTATACTATGTATAGTATAATGAAAAGTCGAGGGAGACAATATTTCTATATCACTATTTTTTCATCATTTTGAAAATTACATAATAATTACATGGTAAAAATTACATTTCCAAATTTTAACATTAATTTCTTTGTTCATCTGCTAGTGAATCAAATGGACGAGTACAAATATTCTCCAGTATTTTTCATATCTTTTTATTTACTACTTTCATATTCTCACTTCTCATTTTATCGTTGCTACGCTCTTTTTGTTCTATCTAATTTTCAGCGGGAACCACCGCTGCGTTATGTTTTCCGGTAAAAATCTCGCGATTTAAAGTCTGTTCTTAAAATTATACACGTAAAACGGTATATGATGGACTTGTGCCGGTGAAGCAAAATAAATTTTTGCCCCCAATTTTCCTCTCTAGCATCGTGCAATATGCATTTAAAGTAGAAAAATTTTATTCTTTTTGTTTAATAAAAGAAAAGTACTTTCAAGAGAACAAAGGATATAATTCATAAAATGTTAATACTAAGTAAAAATAAAAGAAAAATATGTTTATTTCGATTAAATGATTTCCATATAATTAATAAACAGTTTAAAATTATACTCAGAAATAAAATTAAATATAAATCTTTTCCTAAAGATATGAATTATATAATTGACGGGTAAATATTTAACTGATATAAAGTCTCACGAAGAAACAATTAAAGATAATTGAAATAAAATTTTTAAATGTTCATATCTCTGATTCGTAAATAATTATGAAAGCTTTTCCTGATAATATAACAGAGCTTTTTTTACGAAATATTAATAACTTTGCCTTTCTCGCATATCATAATAATTTGATATCTACATAACCATAATAAATGAACTATAAAAAAATATTCAGTTAAATCCTCTTTACATATCAAACGACAGTAAATTATTATAAAATACTAATTAGTGATTTAAATCTTGTTCTGTTTAAATGATTCATAAAAAATACAATCACCGACGAGTCACATGAAAATAGAGTACAAAAATATTAATTCTATCACTGGCATATTGAACATCGACAAAGCCATTCTCCAATAAGAGCTGATTATGTTTAATTATCTTTTCTCGTGTACTTTCTATTTTGCTTTAATAAGCTTACGTAAGAGGTTATATAAATTATGCTGTCGCTAGAATTCCTTTTGATACTTGATAATTCAATGATGATTAAATTATTTAAAAATTAAAATTCTTTCAGTTAAATTCTAAAAAAAAAATATCAAAATTTTCTTTGTTCTTCATATTTCTTTTCCTGCAAAAAAATGTCAAAAGTAAGCGAAAACTAAAATTTAAAAAAATAAAAGAAAAAGATGAGATAGTTAAAAACTGCCTTTAACACACGATACAGTTACAAAAGTTGCACGAAAGAAAACGAGTAAGTTTTTAGCTGGAGCAGTCGAGTTCTTTTCACATGACAAAGCTTACCTTACGCTATAGGGCTATTCAGCGTTGACTGGGATGAGTATACAGTATGGTCTTTATGAACAAAAGTTCTTATCTTTATATTACCGTTTTCTTGGATGCATTTTTTTCCTTTTTTTTTAAATAAAGTACGAAGATTTAATTTCGAATGATAAAAAGTGAAATTATCAATTATTTGATTTCAGGATTTATTATTAAAAATATTTAATATTTTAAGTGAATTAAAGTATTTATTTTAATTAATAATTTTCAATTATAAATTAATTGAGTCTTTTAATTATACCATTTATCAATATAAAAATAATAAATATAATTTAAATAGGGAAAATGTATTGTAAAATAAATTCATTTATATATTTTATGTATTGTATTTTATTGCATTCAATTAATGAATTAAAATTTAAATACATAAAATATTTTCAATTTCGTTGAAAATTTTTGGTATGTTATGTTTAAAGTGTAAAAGTTATATGATTTTTCATTAATTTAAATTATTGTAACCCTTTTTTAAATACACTATTAAAATATTTGAACATGAATTATTTAAAAATTGAAGGACGTGAGATTATCAGTGAAAGAAAAAAAAAAGCAAAATCAATAAAGTGATAAAAAATGAGCTTCTATTACTATATAAAAGTCATAAATTACATTTTAATACCTCAAAGATTATTTGACCCCATTATAAATTTTACGCGTTTTCATCATCTCCACCTATCCCCATTACCTGCATATTATGTAAAAATTTAGCTCGACTAAAATGCGTTAAAGCTGAAAATTTAAACGAACATTAAATATATATATATTTTTTTTACGACGCAATATCAGATCTCTGCAAAAGTTATAAAAATTATAATATAAGATATATCCGATCTTGATAAAAATAAAAGGAAGGAAAAAAAATACTGGGTATACGATTGAAAATATTATCGCGTCAGAAATCCATCAGAATTATATTTCCTCTTAAATAAAATATGACATCGCGCGAGAATTCTGGTATGCCATATTCGAGAAAGCTGTCATCGCTTTGCTATTACTCTTGGCACATCCGAGGAATGAAAAAAAAGAGAGAGAGAGAGAAAAAAAGAAAAGGACAGTAAAAGAGAAAGAGAATCAAATTTACGAATAGACCGCTGACGTTTGCGTTCTAGATGAATCTTCAATTTGTCGCAGGTGGTGCACGTGAGCTTTGATTTTCTTCTTCGTGGTTGTTTTTACTTGGATTGTTTTAGTTTTTTTTTTCATTCTTTCTTATTTTCTTCGGAAAAATTCTGGACTCATTTTGAGTGTGCTTAGCTTTTCTAATCAAATTAAAACTAGGTACAGCATTGCAAAGGGACTGATGAGATTGGATTGGAGAAAGTAAAAAAAATTAACCGGAAATTCAAAATGCAGTAGTAAAAATAAGAAGGAATGTAAAAAAAAAGATTATAAAAAATAAGTTTTTCCATTCTTTGATATTTTGTGAAGGAAGTACTTGACTTAAATTGATCGAAAAATAAAAAATGAATGTATAAAATGCTTGAATACTAAATATGATATACATAAAAATTTAATTTTATAGGTTTATAGTAAATAAAATTATTTTATTCATAAATATACGAATATCGTTTAATCTTCTCTAATCATTACTTATGAAAAGAGCTACCTTAAATTAAAAAATTTAATTCTTATTTAAAAAATCATAAAGCTTATTGTTTCAATTATTTTTTTATATCAATGTACTCATTTATATATCCTATATAAAACTATAATCATAAAAATAATCTCTTCTTCCAATTCGATAAATAATTAAAAAATTTTAAACTTTCATGAAAATAAAACATAAATACTCCATTAAGAAACCAATCAACAATTTATCATTCAATATAAAATGGTAATAAATTTATCGGATCATAATTAAAACATGTTTTCAAATAAAGCTCAATAATATCCACTTTGATCGGGAAAAAAATTTGTTGGAAAAAAAAATTAATTAAAAGCGTATTCAGACATCATACTCATTCTAAATTATATTTTTTTTTCAGTATCCATCTACATTACGCAACATTACCTATGATCTCAGCCATTAATTTCAGAACAATTCTCATCCTGTACAAAGTAGTGCGAAAAGCTGTTTTCCGCGAAAGCGCAAAAAATTACATGTATATATACATATATTTTTTATACAGTGCAAAGCGCATAGAAGCGAAAGAGTTTTCGATTCGTATCCCGCAGCGATGATATTGGCGCCGAGATAGGAAGGAAAAAAAATTGCTAATAGAAAATAGCTCTGCAGAAGGAATCTTTTTCTCATGGGGCCATTCATACATATACAAAGATATAGGAAAAGCGCGCCCAATGTTTCCAATGTAATAATTTTGTAGATCGAATTCTGCTCAACGAACTAAGTGGTATTTCCGTGTTAAAGTGAGTAGAAAAGGCGCAAAAGGCGCGTGATAAAATTTTATTCGACGATCTAACCTACAGCGCGCACACCAATACGTTAAATCGATATGTTGCTGCGAGTGTAAAATTTTTTAACGCCGCGGAAGATGAGAAAAAATGAAAGATATGAAGTCGGATAAAAAAATGTATTAAAAATTTATTTACCGATTAATTTGAAAATACCTTTTTTCTTATTCGACGTTGATATGTTTTTCAATTATTTATTTATACTTTTAATTCATTTAAACTTTTTTTTCAATTATTCTTCGCAATGTCTCTCTTTCATTAATTTTGTATAAGGTATTTAATTAATGATTTAAACGTAAAATTTATTGAAAAACTTTTCGTTTCAATCGAATATTTACCAAAAAAGTTTATCGTGTTTGAAAAAAAGTTTTACGAAATTTTTAACTACTTATTTATTCGTTGACCTTATTTTATATTTCTTTATCTACTGTTCCATATGATTTTTTATTTTTTAAAAATACATAAAAGTTAATGCTTGTTTACCTATTCAAATAATAATTTTTTATTCATCATAAACAAAAATTTTTCCAGTACATTTTTATTATTACTTGATGAATTGTTTATAAAATAAATTAAAATTCAAATCAATCTGTTAAATATAAACTTTCAATATATTCAAAGCAAACATTGGCTTCATCGATCATCAAGGAAAATAGTTTACTCTTGAAGAATACAAAGTCAAGCAATTGAGATTTATTTTTCATCCTCTCGAGGTTCTCCAACATTTTCATATCTTAGGTGTCATAAATCACACCCTTCTGCATAATTCATAAAAAAAAAATGCGTCTAAACAAAACAACCAATATTTAGCATCCTTCAGAAAAAAAAGATAATTTATATCATGATTTATCGGGTGTAATCATGAATTATAAATAAAACTATATAAAATTCTATGTCTAAAAAAAGCAATGAAAAATGAGTGATTAGAAAAACAGAGGGCGAATAGGGTGGGTTTCCTGAAGCTCTAGAAGGTAGTTTATTGTTAAATACTCGTTCTTTGAGAAGAAAGCCAAAGAAATAAGGTGACCCGGTCTTTGCATTCACATGCGATGTAGGAAGCTAAAAACGTCAAAGTTTTGGAGGCTTCAACAAGATTTATACGTCCACGTTTCCTTGTTTGAAATTTTGATTCACACAAACATACTTACGTTTGTATATGTCTAGATTTACATGCGAACACGCTATATTTTGGTGAAATTTGTATATTTGAAAAGAAATTTTATAATTCTAAATAAAGGATTGATAATTTCAGTACGGTGAAATTATAAATTTCCAATCGAAGAAATGTACGTTAATCTAAATGAAATATTGAATAAACCAACAATTATCAACAGTTAAATGAGAGTGACAGTCCGGAATGATAATTGAAATTGGAACAGTTTCAAGAATCATTTATAATTTTGATAATCAGTTTAGATTTGTTAATCAATTCTAATGCTCTTAAACTAATATAATAACGATGATTGTCAACGCATTTGATATTTGATCAATATTATCGTACCTATTTTTCCTTCCAATTTCGAATATTACTGTATTGAAAATATCATTCTCATATTTGAGATTAGGAAAGTTTTCTCAAAATTCAAAGCAAGCACCGAACGTATTGAATTCCCTTTCCCTTTCCTGTATGCATTCACGGTATATGCACTCATTGATGCACATACATTTGTGCTCATACGTATAAACACGTACACAAACATGCATATACGCATTAACGTATACATAAGCTGAATTATACTATTATACACACAAAATATATGTTTATTTGAACAAATGTAATCTCTAAATAGTACAGGCTTAAATTTATGTTTACATGCGTATATTTAGATGTACACATGGACACATTTGTATAATTAAAATTTATTTTCATACATCAGAATATGTTATATTTATATGAAAATATATATTTTACGCACACAATAGCCACACGTTCTTCTCGAAAAAGCCAGAGGAAATGATCTTTCGATATTTTGCCGTTGACGTTCCTAGCGCACACGTGTGTTAATTCACGAATATCATATAGCGGTGGTCAGGAAATTGGTTTTGTTACTCAGTTGATTGACGATGGATTTAGCTGTATAAAGCTGTAAATAGTGACACTGTTGTTATTATTATTTTTTTTTTTGACGTAGCGCTATCATCTTTTTTCGGTCGGAAATGAAAGTCTGTACGCCAGGAAATTATTTGTGCATTTTGGAGAAGCATGATGAATGTTTTTTTGATTTCTATTAGTGGACTGTTGAATTTTAAAATATAAATATATTTTCGTATAAATTTAATCATGATTTTTTCTAATTTTATTTTATCAATATAAATTTATTTTACATTGTCAAAAGCTTAGAACTAACAAAATTAAATTTCATTGCGTTCGATTTTCTCGAAAAGAAGTTGCAACTTTATTTACAGCATGCATAATTTTGTAGTCATTAATAATTTAACTATTGTGTACTGAATCTCGAATTTCTGTTACTTGCATAAGGGTAATTAGTAGTCCAGTGTTAAGGATAAATTTACATTAATTTCAAGCAACTAAAAGATCCAGTAAATACAGAATAAAGGTACTTTCGTAAAAACAGATACATTTTATCAGTACAACCATCTCAAACTTTTACTTTGATAAATATTTGATTCGAGTTTGTTAACGAATTTCAAATAGTTTTTAAAATATCTTTAAATAATAAGACATACTATTTAGCACATTTTTTTAAACTATAAAACACATTTTTAGTAAAACAATTAGAGCATATACATTCTATATTTATATAAATTTCTTCAAAAACTAATTTTATCCTTTAACTCATAAATAATTTAGAGGCTAAACAGCAGCATCAATTCTTTAACGAAATTCGTTAATATTGGAAAAGTAATTCTCAACAAATTTGAAAATTAATCAAACTTTAGCAAACAATGAGTAAACTTTTAGCATCAGCGTATTAACAGATCTTACAAAAGGTTTAACAATACGTAATATAAATTTATATCTAATGCATATATGCCGAAAACTAACGATGCGTGTGAAACCTACTACTATCGCGGCTTTCATAATCAGCTTGCATATAGCCGCAACTTTGAAGCTTGAATTTCAGTAACACAATTGCACACACACATACACGGAAAATTTTAACATTAGCATGCAAAGCTCTTCAACAACATTATAATTTAGGCATAGGTAGAAGGATTTTTGAATATTCAATGAGCTTTGATGAGGAGCTATTGATATATCATAGAGTGTTAATGATTTTCTTGCTAAATTTTGTTTAGTTTATTTGTTAAACTTTTTCTCCCAACGCGTTTGAATTTCGCTAAACTTTATTTAATATCATTAAGAGCTTTGTGAAATTTTGCTACACGTTGTAGTTTTGAATATTTAGAAAGCCTTGGCAACATTTTGCACATTCCAAATATCTTAACATCTGCCGAAGTTTTGTAATGTTTAGTATAATCAAATAAATTTAGTAATAGTTTTAAATGAATCAATATAAAATAAGAAAAAATAACAAAAATTCTATCTTTCTAATTTATGTAAAATTAACAAATATAGTTCAGTGAATATGCGTCACATTTGCTGACAATGAATAAAAAAATTATTTTAACAAAATGTACCTTATTTGTATTAATGAACATATTCATCAATACGAAATTGGTGTTTAAAATATTGAAGCATTAAATTTAATTTTGAAATGAAAATTATCGTACCTCTATGAAAAAAAATTTTCGTTTATCGTTTAATCGATTAACTGAAAAAAAGGCAAAAAAGTAGCAAACGCAAAATTCCAAGGCAAAACATGCAAAGCAAGATAAAGTATATACAAGATACGTTAAAACTTCAACAACTTAATTAGCGCAGCACCTCGAGCGACAAACTCCCTGGCATAAAATTTGTCCCGTAAAAGCATTTTAAAACCCTTCATAAAACTTTAATTCAAACCAGCTGTCAAAATGTGTTGTATATCATCGTATAAAAAATATGATAAAACACAGAGCTTTTACAATTTGTTGTAAAATAGACGCCTCAGCTTTAATTATATTATAATGCGTCTAATTAAAGGAGTTTAAGGGTAGAAAAATACACTTTAATATTTTTATATATAGAAAAAAAGAGATAAATTTTCCTTTGCACTAATATTGATGAAAATTGTATATTCAAGTCATGAACATTCATAAACATATAAGGATATAAAATTATCAAAGAAAAATAAATATTCAATAAGTATAACATATTAATAAATTTAATAATAAAGTTAAAAGTTAATAATAAATTTAATATCGAAGTTAAATAATAAAATTAATAAATCCTTATTAATTTATTTCCAAGAAATTATTAAACTTAACAAACTTCTGAATTTTATTCATTATTTATAATATAATATAAATCATTCAAACAGCCTAATTAAATTACCAAAATCACAGAATGATGCTTAAAATTTTAAAGCATTTTGACGATCGTTAAACGATAATTATTTATTTAAACTTTAGTCTCGTTATATACTTTTATTATGCACGCATGATTAATTTCAAGACATTAAATTTACGAGGCTAACGTAAGCTTGCAACGCCTATAATTACGATGTAAAATTTATTCCGTTACTTAATACTTTGCATAATAAAAGCCATTCATTATTTTTATTATATATTATATCCAAGATTAAATTTCATATTTTACTTTATTTTTAGATATTAAATAATAAATATTGAAAAATGGAAAATCAAAAAAATAAATCGTTATTTCAATAGATTAATTATTCGTTATTACTAGAACAAAACAAAAATTAATTAAACCATTACATATTACAATGCACAACGTATCGTATCGCATAAAAACAATAAAATCGTTTAATTAAAAACTAAAACTAATTAGTGGAAAATATTTTCCATTACATATTGGCTTTACTGTAACGCGAGAGATTAAAATCATACACTATGTATTTGCATTTATTAATGCTCGGCAAAAAGCTCTTTTTAAATAGAACGCCAATTTAGATAATTGATCATTCAAGCTTATGATAAACAAAGTGATATTGATGAGAATAGATTTATCGTTCTTCATTGAACGGTAATAACCGTGACACAGAGCAAATGAAGGTGAAAATTAACCATTTACTAAAATTTCTGCTGTGCATTAAAGTAATAGCTCGACAATAAATTATTAAATAAATTATTATCAATAATTAGCTATCGTTTGTATATTAATTTATTTATTATATTTTAAATCGTATAATTTATTTCATAAGCTATTGTGTTTACTGTATGATATAATGATAAATGAATCTATTGATTCACTTTTCAACTTTACTTTTATTTTCACTTCGCTTATTTTCTTCTCATTTTTGCGCTTGACTTGCAAAAATCGATAAATTCATTTATTATTTTTACCTGTGAAATTTGCCGAGAGCAAAAAGCACTAAAAAAACTATAATTTTCAATCAACATTTCTTTCATCAATAGTGTTTAAATTAAAACAAATAATGCCGTTTGATAAAATTTAGTTGGATGATAAAAAAAATTTTCATAAGCTTTATGAATAAACGAATAAAGGAAGAGGGTAAAACTTATTCAGAGAAAAAGCTTTTTCATTCATCACTTTTAACAAACTCTTCTAAGGTAAAGGTAAATGAAATGCACTCGTCCAATTGCTATTTCTCACACTAATATACTTTTTTTTTATTTCTTCCTCTTCTTAGAAATGAAGTAATTGTGAAGTTTTGTCTCTCTCTCTCTTTCTCTCCTTAAAAACTTTCCGTCAGAGTCAAGTCAAACTTCTTTAATGTCGAAGCTCTTTTTACTTATTTGAGTTTTCTTTTATTTGGCTTTGATGATACGGTGTTTGACAGTAGGAAAATTAATGATGGCCAAATTAAATTTGATCTGGATAGCTTCTTTAATAATGGCTTCGAGCTCGAAAATTTAAGTTTCATAATTATTTCTCTTGGTTATTAAATTTCAAAAGTTATTATTGATTTATAGGAAAACTTTAATTTTAATATGATTTTTTTTAAACTATGTTTTTTATCTTCTTCAATAATAAAATATTTATGTATTTCAGAAACGTAATAATTGAGTTCACATGTTTTTCCATTTGTAGCTTTCTTTATTTCTTTTTCTCTCTTTTGTTTCTACTCAATCGTTATTTACCCATTTTCTTTCTTATCCAAGATTTACTCAAGTACAATGAATCAACGAAATAAGTTTTTTGTTTCTTAAGCTTCAATAACACCAACCTCGATATTAGGGAATTTCTTTGCTAAAAATAACACTTTTCTCATGTTTGCGAAAATATCGGAATTAGAAAAACAAAAATATAAAAATATTAACTTAGGACTTACTTAACAATCAAACAAACCACTTATTCTTCTGTTTATACAATTTTCCTTTTTTTTACTTAATTTTCTTTCATCATCATATTTATCCATTATATTTTTTCTTTCATTTATCTCGAACAAGCTTTCTAAATTCAACACAACTGAAATTCCAAGCGTTCTCTTTTTGCTATCTCACCGGCTTTAATAACAAACTTTCACCACGAGCTGACCCACCACAAAACCTGCCCCTTAAAAAAAAAAGGACCATCATTTCTCTTCTGTGTTGATTGTTCGTTAAAAAGAAAAACTAGAGCCTAGCTTCTTTTCTCTTATTTTTATTTTTAGAAGCATACTTGTTAGAGGAAAAAAGGAAATAAACTAAAATGCCGCGACAATGAAGAAGACAGATTATGTCTCCTTGATCTCTTCATTATTCAAAGCCCAAGTTTCTAATTAATGAAAACGCACAGTGTAGAAGTTCGCTGAAATTTCATTTCAATATATACATATATACATTATTTATTTATTTATTTAAATTATTTACAGAAATCAGGAATCAACTAATGTTTTATAATTTTCTTTGGTTTCGCTCATACATAACAATTATTACTCGGTTTTAGAGGTAATCAATTTTGGATTTTGTTGATTATAAAAGTTTTCGTTTATTTTACAGTATTATTGTTATTGAATTTTTGGAATCATGGATAATCCAAAGTATGAAAACATAAGCTTAACTACAAAAAATACATTTAGAAAATGTACTAGTTCTTATATAGTATGTAAATTTTTTCAGAAATAAAAAAATTTTTTTATAATAAAAATAATTTATAAAATCAATTTTCCAGAAAAATTTAGATTTTTTTGTATTGATTTTGAAGCAGCGGATATATAATATTTCAGTGCCCTAAAGGAATACTGTTAACACATTTTAAATTAATTATTTAAGTATCAATTTTCGATGGAAAAAACCATCTATTGATTTAAGCTTGAAGCTATTTAATTTTATATGATTAAACTACGTTTTTATTTAAAATTAAAGGTGATACTTTGCAGGTATACATAAATTTTGAAAATACTTTAAAAATTTTATTTTTTTCTTAAAAATTAGTTCAGTTTTAAATCAAAATGTATAAACATTTTTCTAAGCTTCTATAAAAAAAATAAACATTTTAATACATTATAATACTTTGTCAGATACAAGTAAAACTAATGGTTTATAAACCTCAATAACAAGAAAATATTTAGAAACCTGAACTTTATTTTGAAATATTTCAAAGACATTAAAATCTTCATAAGATTCAGCTATAAAGTTAATAAATAAAGTTTTGTAAGTTTACGAAAGTAATCTTAAAGTTTTTAATGCTCTTTAACCTTGTAAGATAAGTTGAAAATTTACGACCACTTGCTACCTTTTTTATTCAAAATTTTTTTTTATATTCTTCAGCAGGTTTTGAGTACTTTTTATTTTATTCATTTTGGCTAAAAAAATTAATTGAAACCTAGCTTTTTATGATAAAAATTCGATTTCGACAATATAATTATGAAAAATCACGTTTATTAACACAATTCTTATTGGCAAATACATTATATCACTGCAAAAATGTAGTTTTAAGTTTACATATTCAACACTTTTATATATTTAATATATATATATATATATAGACAGGATATTTCGCGCGCGTTCCAAATTCCTGTTCGGCGTCTCTATCGCTTGAGGTATTTCGTGTGTGCAGTAAAGAGGCTGGCGCTGGTGCTGCTGTTAGAAATGCCTTTGGCTTGATTTAATGTGCATTCTTTTTATCCTGCATATACGGTACATGGAAAAGGCGTTTTTTCTTGTCACATTGCTTGTCTTTTCTTTCTTTTTTCTTTCTTTCTTTTTGTAACAGATAATTTTTAATTAAAAACAGACATTCAGTTAATGATGTTCTTATTTTCTTTTAGTCTGGATTTTTCATGGTTAAAAGGATAATTATGAACCTTGAGGTTGACTACAAAGTTTCTTTTCAGAATTTGTTTTATATTAAATGAATTGCATATATATATATATATATATATCTGCGCTAGGGGGGTTTGCCCCCTACTCGCTTCTCGCGTTAACGCCCTGCATTGATATTAAATTCAATTTTTCATTACAAATTTTATTGAAATCAATAATTCAAAATTATGATTTTTTTCAACTATATCTTTTCTTAATAAAATTTTTCATTTTGAAAATCTATATTTTTGTACAGAAATGGAATATGATAATTAATTTGATAGGATGACTATGCGGATATATTTATTAATTTTTATTAATAAATTTATAAAAAATTTATGTGTGTTTAATTGTTGACATTTTATTTTGTCTATGATTAGTCAAAAAGGTTAACGTCGATGTCGCTTAACAGCTGCCTGATCTTGTTTAACATGAAATTTAAATTTCGTATTATTGAAAAAAGTCCATATTTTAACTCGTTGCTAAATCACAAATTTTTCTTCTTATAAAAACAGCGAAGTAATCGTTGTAAAATACTAAACTACTGTGGATATAAGTACTGCAGCATTACTTACTGTTAATTGACCATAAAATTTCTAAATTAACTTCATAAATCGAAAGCTATAAAAAAATCAATAATGGTATTATTGATCTTTTTCTTTAATGGAATACTTTCTGTAACATACTTTGTACAATTTCTTTGTAAAGTAGCTGGCAACTTGCATGTAAAAATTTTGTTTGACTTCGCATGTTTAAGTCTCTTAAAATATTAAAAGAAATTATGTTAAGAAAAATCTAGTTCTCTTATCTCAACTATCGCGAGGTATTAGATTTATGCAAAAATGCAATAATTAAATTAACATAAATACTAGGAAATGAGCTAATTAGGTATTAATTATGAAAAAAAAACCTTTTGATTTTTTTATTTATTTTGGACAACATTATTATAAATCACAGCAAAACTTAAATATAATCCAGGATTCCGCTATCTTCTTCGAAACTCGTATACAATTTTCATTGCTCTTCAAACTCTCCTTTCCCCCTCTAACTATTAAGTTCGCTAAGAACGAGATTTCCATTAAGACAAATTGACTGCGAAATTTTTGCCTCCTAATAAGTTTCCAATTCTCTATATATACGTATATATGTACATTTTGCATAGCTTAAAACTCTTTAGTCTTGAAACACACACACATACACAGCCAGGGTTTCTTCACTATCAAAAGCCTTTTCCTCAAGATCTTAAATTGCGTCTGAGCTCACGGCTCGTTTGGTTTCACAAAGGTGCGATAGAAAGCGATTTAAAGGGGGTGGAATGTAAGAGAGTAAAGCTATATATACCCCTTAAAGTAAAGGTGGTCTCTAAAAGTTTTAAGTAGTTTTATCGCTTTTACCTTCTTCGCTTAACATCAACCTTTTCATGAGCTTCGATCCCATTATCACTGGATGAAAAAAAAAAATACCTAAACGTCGCGTAAATTCTCAAAAATCTTTGGTTGGTAAAGTTTTCGTTAAAATATGACAAGGAATAAATTTATCAGTAAAATTTTTAGAATTTTTATAACTTACAATGATATAAATGTTTCAAACACCGAAATATTATTTTTCTTAATGATGACTTTATGTAAAACGTTTTAATATTATTAATTTATTATAATTTTGTTTGTTTATTTAAATTTCCTTTTATCAATTCATAATGTGGTTGCATAATTATAATTTAATAATTGTAAATTTAATTAAATATTTTATTTAAATGAAAAATAATAATGTTTTTGTTATTGTTATTAAAAAAAATAACTGAAAATACATCCCAGTATCTTGTTAGACAAAGCTACCGTGCAAAACGTTTATTTTAGTTATTTGTTTTTACTTATTAGCATAAAATATTAAATTTTGCATCCTCAATTCATGAGCTTCATTATTCAAGCTTCAAAATAAACAATTAACTATATTTCGAAATTAAATTATACGAGAAAATTTTGTAATAACAAAATTTCATGATAATAAATACTATATAATTTTTAACCATGTATTTATAATGCTAACAATTTATTATAAATTTATTTATAATTACATTAAAAGTGTATCTAAATATTTATATAAAAAATTTCGTTTAATTTAAAACATGTGAGAAAAAAATTTAATTTATTCAATCCTTTTTACTCTGTCCTCGAAAATTTCAGCAGTCGACCCCAATTTTCTCTCAATGTCGCACTTTTCTCATTTTACCACCTAGAGTCTAATTTACAAAGCTTGCGTAGAAAGTTTAAGCGACTCTGTATATTACCAGCAGACTTATAGCGAGCGAAATAAAGTCTAATAATATGTATTACAATCTGTGTGTTACATATTTTTTTTAAATAAGAAAAAAACAATTATTTTGGCAAAAAATGTTGAAAATTATATTTTTTTATGTTAATTTTTCAATTTACACCTTTGTTAACTTTTAAATACATAAAATAAAAAGTTGGTTTTAATTTATACACTAAAAATCACAAATTTATATCTTATATTTTTATCGTTTAAATTTATATATAATATTTTTATCGTTTTTTTTAACAATGCATTAATGTATACATGAGCATTTGATACATATAAATTATAAGTATCGAGACTACTTAAATATTCAATCTTATATATACCTGAGAAAATATTCAACCTTCTTTTTTTCCTGATAACTGCTACCTTACACATATTATATTCATAAATTTTTAAACCAGGTCGGGAAGCTAATTTGAATAACAAAACTTTTAACTTAAAATTTCCAATCTTTAACCTCCTGTTAGACCATCTCATTTACAACTAAATCGAAAAAAAAAACTGAAAAAAAATCAAAGCACTCTATAAAACCTTCCAATCCCCTTCGCTTTCTTTCTCTCTCTTTTTTTTAATCCAACACCAAATCAAATTCTATAAATCGACGATTTAATCGAGAGTATAGATATACATACGCACAAACTTTCTTTATTTTAATCTCACGGATAACGTTTGAGTTTCAATATTTGATTAAAAGAAAATGAAACGTAAAATATATACTATAATAAAAGCTAATGGCGTCAAACCATCCATGGCCTCGCGTATCCCACGGTATTAAAGTAGGTCGAGGCGATTCTACAAACTGCATTTCGCTCGCTATACTGGCACACATTTACTAACAACCACCCCCGTGCCACTACCCCTCTTTTCTCCTTAAAAACGATATTGTTACGCAATGGGGGTTAGGAGGTACGAGCGAGAAAGAAAACACGTACGTCATAGAAAATCGAGGTCACACTTGCATCAAGGGATTCTATATCTTTTTCACTCTGTTATTTTTTTTTACTTTTGTCGAGGATAAAAACTAACTAGTCGTTAACGGAACAAGGATATACGTGCTGTAAGGTTTTTCTTTAAGTGTATTTGCGATGTTTCAAGAAAATTAAAGGCTGGCTTCTCTATACGTTTCAGTGCGATTGATTATTTATGAATGAGCATTGATTTTTACTTATTAGTTGATTTCACTTAATTGATAGTTTACCGCTATTTTCAATTCGATTTGTTATTATTAGAAATGTATATTTATTGAATATAAGAAGATATAAATAATTTATTGATTCTTAAAAAGATGCGCATATTTTAAAATAGAAAGAAGTAAAAGTATTTTAAATGGGTCAAACAGATTGAACAGTTCAAGCTTACCTTGAAAAATTCTTCGTAACCTTGTGGCTTTAACAAGTCTGACCAAACTCGCGTACTTTCTACTTCTATGTGTTATATATCAAGGATTTAAGGAGACAAAGCATGATAAATGGTTAGATTTGTAAAATTTTGTAAAAATTTTTATTAATATGTACAAACATTTTTTGTTGATTTATTACCTAATAATGATTAAATAATTTTCATTTGTAAATGTAAATAAATAAATTGTTTGCTAGTAGTAAAAACTTTGGATATAACGAATCATATTATATATCATTTTATAATGAACATAATAAAAATGATTTTCGTATTCATATTTTTATTCTTTTTACTTTATTGTGATTTTAATTTTTTTTCTTATTTTTAATGGAAAAATATGTAATAGTAATAGTAAATAGTCAATATCTCAACAATGTCTTAAATCAAATATTAAAATAATCTAAAAGTTTATCTCATATTACTCACATATATATACCTAATTATGTGACGTATTATAGTGTGACATTACGCTTGAGCGGTCACTCGACCCCATTTTCCGTTATTTACGCTCTATGTGATTTACACTCAGCGAGTAAATATACCCGTAACAACTATCTTTCTATATACCATATTTGCTAACAAATATCTAATAAACTTCATATGCCATTAACAGAAAGAAGCATATTTGCGGTCGTACGTTAAGATTATTTAATGAAAGATAATTTAATATTTGTTTTGATGTTTAATTAATTCTATTATGAAATAGTTTATTAACGAAATATACTAGTAAAATATAATATTACATTGTTTATCATTTTTTATGTTACAGGTGAGTTTACAAACTGCAAGCTTTTCTTAATTTTTAATATGGTAAGTTAATATTTGAAATTATACATTGTTATCCTTTTATCTATGAAAAATGAACAAAGTATTATTAAAAATTTGTTTTTATAAAAGCAAATTCCTGTAGAGATTAAAAATTGCTTGGATTCTAAAGATTTTTATAAGCATTTTTATTAAATTTAGAAAGTTGTACTCGTAAAGCTTTTAGTTTTTCGCAATAATTGTTCGCTTTTTAAAAATTAAATATACACAGAAAAAGTTTTTAATAACATAAACAATAAGCAAAATATACTTTTGCAGATTTTTATTAGAAACCAATACAACGTATTGATATTAAAAATTTTATTAAAATTAATTTTTTATCCTATTTGTATTAACATTCTTTTCGCATTTTTGCATAAAGTTTTCTTTATAAAAATAGCACATACCGATCTGTGCGAGAAAGCTATGGATAAAGTAACAAAAAGAAAAACGAAATAAAAAATAGGAAAGAGAAAAAAAAGAGAAAGAAAAAAAAGAAGCAAAGCGTTGTGTAGAACTTCATCCATTGTAACCGCGAACAGAGAAAAGAACGAGAAAGAAAGACCCTACCTCTTCGATGAAGCTTAATGGCACTTGTTATTTTTCTTTTTTTTCTTTCTCTTCTATTTTTTGTTCACTCTTTCTTTTATCGGCGTAGGCAAGTGGATGATGAGAGAATAGCTTTGAGCTCACTGGCTAGAGGACAAATGTACTTACAGCTTTTTGTGATTACAAAACGTTTGTATATACATATATATAGATTCACATGATATGCAAGAGCTTTATTGGTTGGCAATCAATTGCTTTTATTGAACTTGATTCGTTTGATTTCATGCACGCTTCTGCTGAATTCATCCGATGAAATAAAAGATGTTACTTTAAATAAAAACAAAAAAAAAAGACATTTCATCAACTTTTCTTTATTGATGTTACACTTTTTTCTTTCCTTTTTCGGGGGAAAGTTTAAAGGCATTATTGGAAAATGTTAAACGTGATTTATTTCGCTCATTTTTGTTTCATTGTGCTTTTGAGCAAATGCTTTACTATTGAATTGATTCTATTGAAATGTATGATATTGCTATCAAGTTTATTTGTCAACATTACAAACAATGATTAATTGAACTTTTAAATGTAATAAAATATCAATTGTATTGTGTGCTGTTTAAAAATTTAATTTGATACATAATGATGATAAATGTACATTTATTTTTTGAAATTTGCTTATCGAGAATTCAGTATTGTTTCCTTTATCATCTCTGATTATTCAAATTCATTTTTTTTATTTTAATGTAACAATATCCATTTATAAAAAGAAATTGGATCGTAATAATATTCTTTTTAACTCACCGAAATAATATATATTTAAAATACTAGGGCCATTATAAAAATTTATATAACTCCTTTAAAAGTCTTATCAAAATCCATTATTCCTTGAGGTGTACTATTTTTTCGTAAGTTAATTGAAAAATTTAATGGAAAAAAATCATGGAGAAATAAATTTAATAATTAAAATTTATAGCCACAGCCTTATCCGTGCTTAAGGATAATTTACCAACTAACATAACCTTTCTCTTCTCTTTTTTTTCTCTCTCAAAAAAGTATTATATAACGTTGAAAACAATTCTCCTACGGTAGAGAGCAGAAAATTTATCATGCGGCGTGAAAAGTGCGCAAGAGTTTTCGTATAACACAAAACTTCCTGAAGCTGTTATGCGAAAAGTTGGCATTACAATTTTGATAAATGGCTAAATTTTTGTCTTTAAGCAAAAGTCTCCTTTATTGTGATTACAAAACTATATTGATAACAATACGAAATAATTTATTATGCGAGGAAATTTTTAGTACTGAATTAAATTAAAGATGAAAATGTTAGTAATTTTTAATGTATAGTTTTGTCAATTTCTTTTTTTCAATTCACATTTTCAAACAGTTTAAAACTACTTTGAAGAAATAACATTTCTACTAGGGAATTTGAATAGCTTATAATAGATGATTATATGTATAGAATATTTTTCATCAAATGAGTCAAGCGAATGTTCACAATTTTAAAAGATTTAATCATTTTTATGGGATTGATAAAAGCATGAATTCAGTACTTAAAACAATTTGTTTAAAATTGAATCCAAAGTTTTCAATTAACTTCTTTTCATCTAATCTAAAAAAAAATTGGCAATTTAGATAAAAATTGTTTTCCATGTGCTTGTTTTCACTTGAAAAATTGATTCTTTTGGAAACCTGCTGCTTTATTTTTCTCTTGTTAATTTTCTTTGCCTCCCTATATTTCCTTAACGGCGCAAGAAAGAAATGAAATATTCATGAAAATGATAGGTTAGCCTGAAAATCAACTGGTATCCCATAGAGAGTTTGTTATATACGGAAATTAGCATTGATATATTCTCACTTCATTGATTCCTTGTACCTTTAGTAGCTATATAAGAAACGAACGCAATGGGTTAGAATAAGAATTCCATTCGATTTCCATTTATTGCCAATCGATGCTGAAATGGAATTTTTTTTCTATTCTGACGCAAGAAGAAAGGGAGAGATAACACGTTTAATGAAAAAAATATATATCCATAAAAATTTATCGGCTTAACACTTCTGATATGATAATGCGAAATTTGTATATTTTAATCATTAGAGGCCAAATGAAATGTCAAAAATGTTTTTTTAGTACCTTTCAGATAATCTAATAAGGTATATGATTTATACATAGTTACCAACATTGTAATTTTCTCGATCTTTCTCTTTATTAATAATTTTTTTCAAAAATCTCTATGTCATGGTTTTTATTAAATAAAGTAAAAGGGCATAATATAGAAATATTTATTAAACTTTAAGATTCATAATTACAAATTTTGAAAATTGTATAGTCGATAATTTAAATCTCATTAATTTATTTACTATCTGGTATTTAAAATCGTTATATTTACAAAAATTTAATGTACTCATTAAATTTTTCTCTATTTCAAACAAAAATTTTAAAAAACAAAATACCAACTCAAAATAAATCAAAATTACAACAATAAATTATTATTAAAAGTTATAAATTAAAAAGTTTGTCATAAAAATAAAATAAACATCTCTAAAACAATGAACCATCCAATACCTTTCGAATAAATTATACCGCTTAAAAAAATCAGCCGATCAAATAGCCGAAATTTGAGAATAGGAATTCCAATGGACAAACAAGACTGGAAATTCGAGAAAGCAACAGATGTAGAGCCCATTGTAATGTCAAATTACAACTGACTAAACTTAGCGGTAGCCCCATAGGTTAAGTAAACGTCTAGAACTACAAACATTGTAAATTACTTGCAAACACTTAATAGTTAGTTAGAGGTTGTTTAAGCAAACAATTTTAACCTGCTACTTTATGAAGATTTACGCTTACGCTTTAGCCATAAAATGCTTTTCATTAATTCCTTATTATTATAATAATAAATTATTGCTACACGCCTTTGTGGGAGTTTCACCTTTTTAATGTATTTAATTAGAGGTTTTATTATAAAAAGGCAAATAAAAGCTTTCCGAGTTAATATTTTTAAATTTAATTATAAAAGTTCTCGTGCCGCAAAAAAATAACTTGCTGTAATTCCATGCTTATACGATTTAATTAAAAAACTAAGTAAATAAAATACATTTGTTTGCATTTTTTTAAGAAAACGTAATTTTATACAAAGAAACATGTTCAATTAAATAAGAATTCACAAAAATGAAATATAAGTCAAATTACGGTAAGATTATATTTTAATAAACGTTGCGAGAAAGATATTAAAAATTTTAATTCATTTGCGGAGTAAGTAAATCTTATTGCTATCACAATAATATGAAAAAATAAAGAAAGAAAAAGAACTTGATAGCTGGCAGAAGATATTAAATAAAAGTTTTTCCCTTTTAACTGTGCATTTAAAATCAACAGTTCCAACAACAAATTGTTTATTTGGTGAATAAAAGAAATTAGTTATGATTTTTTTTTAATGTTACGCACTACAAACGTATAATTTACAAATTAATAAAAATTTATATAAACTTCAGCATATGCAAAATTTTCAATAATAAAGAAATTTTTATAATTGCAAAAGGAGAATCACTTATATATTTATCGTTGAAAATTTATCACATTGCATTGACAAAAGATTGATCTAAATTTTGTTAAAAAATTTGAAACACAAACTCATGCATATTTAACATAAAACAAAATAGTATTGTCACAGTGTTTACTCTTGAAATGCAAATTTCAAATTTAATGGCGTTGGTTCTAATTTGCGATGTATCGAATTTATTTCAACATAATTTTTGACTCTTGTAAAGTTTTGCATAGATATGCGGTATCAACAATAATTAAATATGATTTGTCTAGACTATATTTTCAATAATCTATGTTACTGTTTAAAATATAGCTCAGGTAGTATACTGTTTTAATTATATTTTGGTATTTCATTGAAGAAAAACAGAGAAAAATAATTGCTTCAATTGTTTGAATTAAAAAAAATTCAGATTATATGAAAAAAACAAGTGTTTTCCTAATTCATTGTGCACTATGAAGATTTTCCTTGAATGCAATCACAATACAACAATTAAAAATTATTAAAATGTATACTCCAACCATAAAATCGTCTAAATTCTCATTTACGCTATCAACAAAATTTTCCAAAACATTTATCCACTAGTTCACAGTCGCCAAACAACTATAAATTCCTTTCCATCCAAAAAAAGAAAGAAAAAAAAAACAACAACGAAAGAGTAGACTATAGCATTCCCTAAACAGCATTCACATGCCATCCGAAAAACGGTACAATAGAAGCAAGTAAAAGCTGTATATACACACACACATACACACACCGAGATTCTCTTGCCCGAGCTCGCCACCCGAGTAAATTACGCGAATAATCATGAAAATAATGCTCTATATATACGTCCATCCCCGAGTGCGTTTTCAGTGCTTGCTATTAATTTTCCTGGCTATCGTAAATTCCATGGGTTACACCCTACCCTCCCCCCCCCCTTTTAGTCGCGTTATTATTACTCTGTACATATATATGGCATTATGAAAGGATGAGGTAAATACTGTTCTGTGTTTTCTCCGTTGTTGGACTTGATGAAACGCTTTGTATATACAATCATACTTATTTAAACGATTGCACTATTCTTTGATTAAGTGGTTAATTAAGGACTAATTTTATGGTATTAATTCACCAATTCATCAGTTAGAAAGATTCAATGCGCTTATTATTGCATCCAGAAATTCATCAATGAATATTGTCCCTTGGCAATCGGTAATTTAACGACGAAGAGAATGTTTTGGCAATAATTGGGATATATTGCGATATTACGTTATTATCAGAAAAAAGATAATTGATTGTAGAAATTGATGAAGAAATTTTCTGTTTTGTCGTTGTACAGGCAACTTGATATTTATAATTATAATTTATTGAAAATTTATCGAAGAGAAATGAAAAATTTTTAATGTGACTTAATTGAATTTTTAATTGAAAGGTTTGAATTGTGATTTTGGATTATAAATAATATCAGTCTGAGGCCAATGATGAGTTACTCGACAGATCGATGGATTTGCAATTTGTTAGTCCAAGTTCGAATCTCAATCTCCGGCAATTGATACAAGCATCGCTGTACGTTACATGTGGTTTGTTTACAAATGCACTGGGAACCTCCAAAGCCAATTAGCATCACAATAGCAATGTTTTAAAAAAATATCATTTTTAAAGTTCTTCAAATTTTCATGATTGATGAAATTTATCAATATTAAACGATCAAACATATTATCCTAGAGGTTTAAAAAAATTTTCAATTTCAGTTCACCGTTAATTCGGAATAAATATTGAATAATAAACTTGTGTGTTGAAGTTACTTACAAAAGTACAAGTTACAAATAATAACATGTACAGTTGCTTTCATCGTGCATAAATTTTACGTGATTTAATTCGAAAGATCAATCACAGAATAAATTCTTTATTTACATAATTTATAAATACAAAATTAAAAGTAGATTAACCTCAGAATTATTGGATTTGTTAATAATATAAATGTTTAAATATCAACAACTCGCTAAATTTCAATAAAATGTACATTAATCGTAAATAATAGAAATGGCATATATACACTTAGAGGATAGAATATTTTTCCGAATTTGTAACTCGAATAGCAACATTACATATTTCACCACGGACATAAGACAATTCTGAATTATGCAGCAAATTTCGCATTAACGTCACTACATTACTTACCAGGAGAGAACTTCAGCCCTCCGGGTCATGAATTTTGCTTAAACTTTGGGATAAGGTTTCATGTGTCAAAATATGGAGATAACTAAAATTTTAAACTCAAACGCATTGAACAAATGTTATCGATATTGTTAAATTTATTTTTTTTAAATATTGAAATAAACGTTATTCTTTTAAACCATTTTCAGGAAAGAAAAAACTTTATGTGCATTTGTAAATACATACAATCAAGCTTGAAGAAACGAGCTTTGATTTACTTTCTACAGAATTAAATTTTTTTTTCTTTTCTTTTGAAAATTATAAAACTTTAGGGTCAGGCATCAAAAGATGAATATATGAAAAATGTGGCTAAATAAAGCTATATATACAAAACATTTTACAAAAAGTTAATGAAAGCTTGTTTCTTCTAGCTTAGATTTATGTATTTACAAAAAATCACAAGATTTTTTTCAGCTGAAAAAACAGTTTAAAAAATAGCATTCATCTCAAAATTTTCTTAAAATAAATTCTGAAATATCAACTACTTCATTTTTTTAACGTCAAAATCTCAAATTCTGGGTTTCTCAATATTTTGACAACCAAAAACTTATTCCAAAGTTTGAGCAAAATCCATAATCTGGAAGCTTGAACCTCTTTTATAAGTTATATACCTATGCTTGTGGTAAAATATATATTTGAAAATGTTTCTTTCTGCTAAATATTAATACATCAAATCAGATCCAGGTGGCACCATCTACATTGAACAAGGACACACATTTATTTTTGATTCCATATTTGCAACTGTGTTCATTTGTGTTCAATTATGCTTTTTATATTAAGTTTGTGGTTGATTTAATTTTTATTGCATCATTGTTACAATCGCTATATTTTGTTTTCCATTAAAGTAAAATGCAAGTTTGTTTGTATTAGTTTCCCACCTGGGTATCGTATTTTTTATTTTACGTGAGCAATTTTTCCTAAATTTAAATTATCTAATGAAGTAATTATTCTAAATTATATTAAGAAGAGAAAATGATAACACTGAATATTTTTAGTTATTATTTCTTACATTTTCTTATCCAAACTGTACCGAATATATTCCATGTAAACATTTTCCATTTCGAATAGATTGATTATAGAATTGAGTTACATGAATTAATATGAAAGTTATCAAATGTCGATCATCATCAATAGCAAACTGTAATTTGTAACATTAAGATTTGGTATCTGATTTCTCTCTGTGAATATTGAAATGCAAATTTCAAAACTTACTCATTAATTCATAATTTAGAGTAGTTTAAAGTTAATCCATTAAAAACAAATATTACTCAAAGTACGTAATTTTGATTATATAAGTACTAAACTACTTTTAATAAGTTGTAAAATAATTTGCGAATTATGATCCAACTTTTTGATGTTTATATGCTTGTACAAAACAAAGTATAAAATGTTTGCTATTAATTTAACATAAATATCGTAAATGTTAACTCTTATCACTGTCATAACTGTTTTATGTATACAAGTTTTATGTGCATCTAGTTTCATGTAGAGTGACAATAATCAAAATATAACATATTTATAAGTTTGTTAACACGAATAATATATCACATGTGCAAAGTTATTGATTTTCTTCTACTTCATATGTTATGGAAAATTTATGTATTCATTTTGAATTCTGGAATTTGAAAATTCTTCTTTGTTGAATTGTAAATGTCGTTTAAATCGTAAACCTTTTTGACGTTTTGATAGAATTATGATGTTTATTTTTGTTAACATACAAATGAATTTTATAAAATTTAATATATTTCAAATTTATATTTTTTATAAAAAATGTAAATGTTACCAATTAAAAATAATTTTCTAAAAATATTTTTACCTATATTTGTCATCATATATTATAAAAGCACGTAACATAAATACCATGTATTTATCACACAAAAATAAAATTCAAACATTTATAAAAAGCGTAACTGTCTAATAAAAGTAGTAAAAAAATATGTAAACTCATTATAAGAATAGATAGCAGCGCATCAAGCGTTAAAGAATTAAAGAAGTAATTTCATTAAAATACAACATTTGTAGACCTATATTTTAACGTCTGCGCGAATGAAAAATTCGCAGTTTCGCGGTGATCATAAATTTTCAACGCGGTCTCGTAATTTTGGTAAAGGGAGTTATAATAAAAATTTTTATGTCGCAGAGTACTTTGGGGGGGTGGGGGGGGTTTTTTTTGGGGGTTGGTTTGGGTGTTTTGGTGGTGTTGTGGGGGGGGGGGGGGGGGGGGGGGGGGGGGGGGGGGTGGGGGGGGGGGGGGGCGGGGCTGGGGGTGCGGGCGTGGGCGGGCTATTAAACATTTTGCTTTATTTCAAGCAATTTTCAGTGCGAAATTTGATGAATTCATGATCGTGATTCATTGATAATAACGTTGACTCATTCGGATTTTTTAATGGATTAAAATTTAACGTTTATGAACTACTTGTTGTATGGAAAAAGATGAGAGATGAAATTGTTAGTAAAATAAACGAAAAGTTTATTGGTAAATATTGAATCTCGTTAAAAGCTCAGTTAATTTTCCAAAAATTTTAGCTTATAAAATAATAAAAATCTCAATTTTCGTTGAATTGAAAACTAATTTATCAGTTTAGTAGTCGCGCTATTCTGGAAAATTTTTGCGATATTGTAAAAGTGCTCATAGAATTTTGAGGATGAAAAATGTTTTTAATTAAAAGAAATACATTTTTTTATACAATACAGAAATTTTGTTGACAATATAATTATCAAAACTAACATAAGCAACCTTTACAATTAAAATAAAGAAGCTGAGGACTATATTTAATAATTTAATAAATCAACGGAGATTTTAATCTTATCATTACATTATTTTATCTTAATTTTTAATTTATATATAATTATTTTCTGAAATAAAATTTCCATTTCAATTTTATCAACAAAATACTTAATCATCATTTAAAGTTCATCAATTTTTCATTTACTGAGAAGAGATTTTAGCGAAAGAAACGTTGCACGTATCACAGATGGCGCTGAAAAGTGTACAAGTTTTTGAACGCAACGGCTCAATGCGATGAACGATGTGTGGCACGGCATTGTTCATTATGGCATTTGATCCGTTTGCATAATAAAACGTATACGATTCACACAGTGTAAATGTAACGTCAACGATGTAAATGTAACGTCAACGATGCAAACGTTGCTAGATGTTTAACGCTGCCTCTTTCATACATTGCACAGTACACATCATGATATTTAGTTTATTCGCTCGGTAAAGAAGGAAGCGAGGCTTTCGCGTAACATGTCTCACGATGAAGTCGCTTCCGAGTGTTGATGAAAGATTTATTTGTCATTGTCTATGCCTATTTTAAATATTTTAAACTTGTATGCATGCACTGAAATTTCTATTTAAACAAATTTTTATTTTTATTTAAAATTTTTAACT
Source organism: Anastatus disparis (assembly GCA_017163975.1). Lineage (NCBI taxonomy): Eukaryota > Metazoa > Arthropoda > Insecta > Hymenoptera > Eupelmidae > Anastatus > Anastatus disparis. The sequence continues at coordinate 11,876,649 of JAFFSR010000333.1, read as the reverse complement.
ATCAATTTCGTATAAGTTTACTCTAAAAATAATGTTGGAATTTCTTTTTAACATAACTTTCTTCTTATAATTATAACAATATTGTTTTGTAAAAAAATGTATACTTCATAATAATAATTATTATGAAAGCATAAAAAAATATTATTTATTTTTACTGTTGAATTAATAGGACTAATTTTCATTTCTTTTTTCTTTACTTCCATAAAATAAAAATTTATATTTTAATAACTTTTGATTATTAAATAAATTCATAGTCAAAATGTAAAGTACAATATTTTATTCGCACAAAAACTTCGGGTGCGATATATAATCAAATGTTTAAAGTCTGTACGTTAATAGATTAAGTCTATTGAGGTCGTCAATGGCTCATTCGGTAGAGCGATGGATTCGTAATCTCGAGGTTCCGAGTTCGAATCCCGCTCTCGGATGGTTGTGATACAAGCATCGCTGTACGTTTATATATGCTTTGTTCAAAAACACACTGATGACCTTCGTCGCTAATTAGCCAACGCAATGATTAACAAAAATACAACGACGTTAAATAAAGAAAAAAGATTAAGTATATGATATTCAGGCACAAATTATTTCGCCTTACATATTTTTTGTGCCCGACTTTAATTTAACATTTTTTTATATATAAATTTTTTATTTTTTTAAATAAAAACATTTTGTTTGAAAACAACCATACATAATTTTTTTGCATTTCGGTCATTGGCTTCTCAAAAAAAGTCAATTCACAGTAAGCCTTAAAAAATAATTGGATTATTTAAGAAAAAAAGCTTTACAAATCATTGAACTCTTGGTAGATTTCGTGCTCATTGCAATTAAATTGCAAAACGTCATGCTGCATTTTACATATAACAAGTTCAAAAGCCACTTTTCTAACTTCGCGTGAAGAAAAGAAATTTCGTTTTTTTTCTTTTAAATTATAGGTTTACTGTTACTTAAACTAACTTTACTAATTTCACAAATTCTATTTTCATAGTAAATACAGCCATGTTTAGATTCAAGAATGAGCGCTCTAACTCGATTCGAAATAATTTCTATTTCAGAACAAAATTGTTGATAAATATTTACAAGTTATACATTCTGCAATTTAGAAAATTACGACTACTATTTTTAAAATTGCATTAATAAGTGAAGAAGAAATTAAAAATATTGTTTTTAGTAATTAAAAGTCGCTTTCTAAAACTAAATTTAGTAGATGATAATGAGATTTACTGAATTTCAATTATAAAGATGCCACTTTTACTGACCATAGGTCAATGTCCACTTATAAATGCTATGCTAATTGAAACTCATTTAATTTTATATTTTTAAATGTGTATTTTTAGGTGAAATTTAAAGCATTTAAAATATTATAATATCAACTATTTCAATCGTGAAATCAATAACTCTTCTACCTCTATAAATCCAAATTATTTATCCTTGAATACCTTACAAGAAGATTCAGATAATGTTTAAGGTACATTATTCAAAATTTATTCATAATAAACGATACAACTTTTACTAAAAATTATAAAATATTTTATATGTTAAGTTAATTAAATATTGTCTTATTACATTAAAAATTATGTATAAATCATATATTTAAATTGACGATGAATTTGATGATTAAATTTTTTTAAATAAATATGTAAAAGGAATCAAAGCGTTTCTTTATACTCATAACCTGCATTTCAAATTCAACAATTTCTTAAATTATTTCTATAGCGATGAAGTTTCCTCCTTTAAGACGGAAGTCCAATGTCAGTGGTCGCTGGCTTAAAACCGCACGAAGCTTTAAAAGCCAAGCCCCTTTTATCAACGATACCCGACTCATAATTTTAACAACCGTAATTGTAATTAGCGGCCACAGTATTCTTAACGAGAATCTAGAGGCGCAAGCTTTAAAGCAGATAGGCTATACCTTGTGCAATGTTTAAATGCTCAGTTGTGTATACATTAAAATTTTAATTAGGAAATTGAAGGATACAATAACGTGAAAAAAATAAGATTTTAAAATAATTATTTCATCATGGATAACTTTAATTTAAGAAATTTCAATTACTATTAAAAAAGCTTTAAATGTATGACTAAATTATAATTATGATTTCAAATATTTATGTTTATTATTTAAAATTTTAAATTCAATTTAAAGAGACTTTTAACGTTGATAGTTACCAATAAATTAACCATAATACAACAATATCACCAAACTTTATTACTATATGACTTTATAGAAAATACAATGCCACATATGTTACAAATATTATACACATAAAGGCATGGAATATAGTTGCACCGTAACGTCTGTTTATACGACAATCGTTTGGGCAACGAAAATTTTTTTTCAACGTGTTATTACCTATTTGGCATTATTTTTTACATAAAACTTGAGTAAAACACTTACAAAAGAAGTTCTAACCGTTGACACTTGGAACTTTCATTAATTTCTACAACTTGATCCATCTCGTTCATATAATCATCTTTTACATCAATGATTTTTTTATTGGTTTCATCAAAATTATACATACTGATATGGTATACTTGTAAAAATAAACATTATGAACATTGTTTACACGGACGTTATGATTGAACAAACATCAATATTCCATATTATTTTACGTAAAACAATGTATTTATTTTAACAATATTGAATTAATATCTGTTCAAATTCAAATTATAATTTATACGTATGTTTTACAAGTCGTGTATTTTTTCGTCACGCAATTAAAAAATCATTAATAATTTATGTAATGATAAAAATCTATTATTTCAAAAGCGAATTACAACTCAATCTATAACTAAGAAAATTTTTATAATTTCTACTATTGCTCATGCTCGTGCTTTTTCAATTGCATAAGTATATTACAACCCATGGCCAGTAAAAAAAAGAATGTCTCAGATCACATGTAATTGTTGGCAGAGGCGAAGCCGAGGTTGACAAGCATATGATCTGAGGCTTTCGTATGGCTTCATGTCGTAAGAGATGTTGAATAGCTTTTGTTTGCTTCTAAACAGCTACTTAAAAACCAAAGCTGAAAGGATTTTTGACATCATATTTGTAACACCTATCTAACTTTAAGTAATTTAGAAAAATTGTCTTTCTTATTTTTAGATTAGTTACCGCATCTCAAAATGAAAAAAATAAATAAAGGAATGTAAAAGGAACATCCCCCTACGTGGACTAGATAGCGATAGTAGAAAAAAAAAAAAAAAAAATAATAATTTACCCGCGTTATTCCTTTTTACTTACAAGGAGAGTGTTTCACCTTCGGGTCACCAATTTTGCTCAAATTTTGGGAATGTTTTCTGGATGCAGAAACATGAAGGAAGCCAAAATTTTAGAGGCCAACACTCAACATTTCCCTAGTTACAGGCCATTGAAAAAAATCACTAAAAAAGTCACTAGATTTTCAAACGCTTATAGTATTTCATGATTGTTAGCTAGAAGCTTATACCTTTTTTTAAATCAAAGCTGAGCTAAAATCCTTTCGAAATAGCACCTATAGCATCTCAAAATATTATTTTTTCTCAAAGCTAGAGCGTAATAAAGATTGGACCTGAATTAGTTGTTTAAAACATTAATTGATAATAAAAGCTAAAATTGCTATAACTACTATTTCGAAAGGATTTTAGCTCAGCTTTCATTTAAAAAAAGATATAAGCTTCTAGCTAATAATGCTGAGGAACTATAAGCGTTTGAAAATCTAGTATTTTTTTTAGTGATTTTCTTCAATGGCCTGTAACTAGGGAAATATTAAGCGTTGGCCTCTAAAATTTTGGCTTTCTTCATATTTCTGCATCCAGAAAACATTCCCAAAATTTGAGTAAAAACGGTGACCCGAAGGTGAAACACTCTCCTTATTAGTTAGCAATTCTGAAAACAAATATAAAAAATCCAGAAGAGCAATATTTGTAACACACTATTAGACAGCACCATATGAATGGTTTTTCCCGTTCTTTACAGTTTATTTTTTGGTTTTTCCAAAATTACGTTAATGCATGAGATTTTCCAGCAGCATAGATTTTGCAAACAAACAATTTTCATTTATTTATCAAAGTCTTTTTTCTGTATTTTTTTATCTAACGACAAAAATAAATATGCTTTAAAATTTAAACTCTTCGAAATTGTCGTTTACGTGGATATGAATGTTTTATCTTGTACAGTAAACAAATTTTACCATAATGGATTCCAATAATAGTAATGCAAAGAAAACAGGGCATCAAATCGTATTAGATCTACCGACATAAGCATGTAATGACAAAAAGTGAATTTTCTTGAATTTTCATTTTATTATTTATTAAAGATGAAGGGCATGAGTCCCGGTCACTGTGCCTAAATCCAATTCTGTGCTTTACATATATTTAAGTGGAAAGTACAGAATAATGTTCAGGCACAATAACCGCAACTCATACCCTAATAGCTTCATCATCACAAGAAAACTTATTCAGGAATTCAATAAGCATTTGCCATTCAGGTAGTTCGTCGTCCTGTAAAGAACGACCCCATTCACGCCGTATGCCTATATCTAATTTTGAAACAATTATAAATGCTAGTATATCAATCCATTCTTTAGTAGGGTTATTTAAAGCTTCTAATGCGTTAACATGCTTCAGGACTCCATCAGTCAGTGTCCGAATTTCCGAAGGCGTATCTGTTGACCGTGAAAAAAGCCTTTAAATGAGCGTTTAAAATCATACAAGCTTTATTATATTGCTGTATTAAAATATTTTAAGCTCCAGCATAATTTTATGGTGAGACTACTAAAGCTTCTATAACAAATAAGCGGATTGCTCATGCCTATAATCAGCTCTACATGGTGTACTATGAGCTATTAAAATCATCTAAAACTATCATCAACGATCTGTATCGAATGCAGTTAATGAGTTAAAATCAAGGATTAGCACAATAAAGTGCCTTTGCATCAAAACGATACTCGACCGAATATAGCAAAGTCGGTCGAAGCATACTTTAGAAACGTCGAAATGGGAAACCCTATACCACATGCTATATTCTCCAGATATATATCCTTTGACTATTACCAGCTTCGATCAAAGGCACATGGTCTGGCTGACCAGCACTTACGCTTTTATGGAGAAATCAAAAATTGGATCGATACGTGGATAGCCACAAAAAAGAGCAGCTTTTTTCGATGCAAGATTCATATGCTGACTGAAAAATAGAAGAAAGTAGTACTAGCTAATGGATAATATATTGAATTATAAATGTGTAAACAGTTTTTTATAACAAGTCGTCGATCATCAGAAAAATAACGACGTATGCAAAATTATACACCTAACATTATTGTAAAAAGGTTTCAAGTTATTAAATTTCAAGCTACACAAAAATTTCGAAATTTTGTTTTAAAATAAAAATCTAAAACTCACGTTTGAATTAAAACTTTTCTTTTTGCGAAAAGCAAACAAAGTATTATTTATAAAAATGTTTCAAAATTTGCGCGAAGTCAAAACAAGCATTAGCGATAACGAATTTACATTGAGAAAAAAAAAAAGCTTTAAAGGAAATATTACAGCTCGAGTGCAGTATTACTAAAACCTTAAAGAGAAACGAAAGCATTCGCTTCCCAGCACGTATAAGATGCTTTTGCGCGAAAATGGAAGAAGTGGTTGGGCAAGAAAACTTGGGAAAAGACGAGTTTACCTAAACTTTCAGAGTGCAGCTGTCGACGCGTTTTCTTTTTTAAATATAATTTTAATAGTAATGTTTTTTGTGTTTATAAAATTTTTCTCTAAACAACTTAGTAAATAAAAACATTTACTAAATAAGAAGAAAGGTTTAGTTTTTCCTTTATGAAAAAATTCCTACCAGCTTTTTGTTTAGATGTTAGAAAATAAAAAAAAATTATATGTGATTTCCATAACATTGTATTCAAGTTATAAAAATGAAATGAAATTAAAATCTTAAACAAGTCATCATTATATATTACAAACATATTTCCGTTATGAAAAAATAAATGACTTTTACATAAGGAACAATAATAAGTATTACAAGATATATGATTGGGTTAATATATTCTTAAGAAAAAGGAAAAAAAAATTTATGAAGAAAGCGAACAACCAAAATATAAAACTTAATGTTCCATTTAAGAAGCTTGTTTACGACTTAACTCTAACAGGGCAGAAAATTACTCCTTCATAGTAGGTGTTCCTTAAGAAAATATGTCGAACATTAACCTTTAAAGATACACTTTATTTTACGAACGCCAAGCGTAATCACTTCTAATCTGTTATAGGTACAAAGGAAAAGCTTCTAGTGATTTACGTTTTAAAAATATTTTTCAGTTTTTTTTGTACCCTCATCTGATGTAAAAATTTTTTAAATAATATGAATTTTCTGATGAATATTTTGTTATTTAAGTGTGAGTTAACTTGTTCAATTCTTTTTAATTAATTTAAAACTGTGAAAAAAATTAAATCTTTTTTGTAATATTTTTAATGAAAAAATACGCTCTATTGTTTTTCAAGAAGTTGAAAAGTTATTGATTTTCGAAGTTTCCTAGAACCGTAATAATTAAATTAAGTAAAATCGAGAGAACTTTACTATTAAATTCAAATTATATGAAATTCTGATTTTAGCAACTATTCTTGATAAAATTTAACAAAATTTTTGAAAAACGGAATTAAAAAGCATTGATTCATAGCAAGAAGCGCATGAATTCGAACGACCAAAGTTATTAACATTCGAAATGTCAAGAAAGTCAATTGGAACAGAAATCTAACTTGAAATTATTGGATTGGAAATCCATGACCTAATTGATCGTTCTACTGTGAAAACGAATTTTTAGTTCTTTCATTACAATTCCATTGAATTAAAATTTAATTTACCGATTTTAAAAATTAATTTTTCATTTACTAATGTTACTTTGCTAAACGAGAAATAAAATAATTATTAGACTTTACTAATTTAATCACTTTATTGATTAACAAAGTTTAGGTGACTATAAAATCAAAGGATATTAAATATGTCAATATTATAATTCATTCAACAAAATAATTCTTTGAATGAGAAAATAATTTTAATACCAAAACTTGGACAACTCCAACTTCATTAAATCAGCGTCAAAAAGCCAAGAATTTGAATACTTCAATGCACCCTTTTTCGAAGCTTAAATAAAATCAAAGATGTCAAAAAAAAAATATTTGGACAAGCCAAAAGACTAATTGACAAAGTCGTTATATCAGACAAAGAATGAAAATAACAATAGCGATCAACTAACTCTTTCTATAACGTTTTATTTTACGTCTAAAATTAATAGAAATTTTTTTTGATAAAATTTTATTATAGATAGTCGATAATTATACTACGATCAAAGTTTATTAATCTATCAATATTATGTGAAATAAAAAGAAAAATTTTTGTTTAATGAAGTTTTCTATATAAAATATAGCGTTAGATCGATTAATTTTACATTACATATAACACATTATAACATTTTATAATTAAAAAAATATGTTATTCAAGAGAGAACACGATTTAGAAGCAATTAGCAGCGTTTATTTATTTAACGTCGCTATACTTATCCTATTATTGCGATGCTAATTAACGACGGAGGTTTTCAGTGAAATTGTAAATAAAGCACATACAACAGACAGCGGTGCTTGCACAAGTTGGTTGAGATTGGGATTCGAACTCGGGTCCTCGAGATTACGAATCCATTGCTCTACCGAATAAGCCACTGAGGACCTTAGCGTTTTCATTTCATTTTCAAACCTTTGAAAGCTTAATTTTTCGTCAGGATATGATAAGAAGTAAGTATTAAAATTGAACTTTATTTGAAACGATGCTTTTGTGTAATTATTAATTTCTTTCAAAATTTAAAATTTAAAATAAAAATTGCGTGTACTTAATAGCAAGATTATAATTTCAATATAAATTCTACATTAATTCTATATATTTCTCTTTAAGCTGCTCTATCTATAAACGATTGATATGTGGATAAAGTTGATTCGTTAATAAGGATATTATTAGGATTAATTATATCATGCAAGAATTATTACGTTTAAATGTTATTGTAGTGTTTCAAATTTTAATATTTTTTACGGAATGCCGAGGAATTAACAATGATACTCCTAATAATACGTAAAAGCTTTCATGATGTGACCATAATATTCTAAAACTCAATCCTCTTAGTCAAATGATTTTGTATACATCAATAAAACTTGATCTCATCAAAACATAGATTGAGTATGACATAATCAATATCGATAATTAAAGATTAAATGGATTTAGAGAATTAAAAATGAAATAATTCAACCCATACCCTACTAAAGTTCAAAAAAGTGATTTAAAAATATTAATATTTTAAATTATACGTTAAAATTATTTAAATATTTGCGAGTAAGTAATAATAATTATAAATGTTTGTTTAAATTGTCATAATGAACTTTCTCAGGTGAACTCTGTTTCTGAAACTTGAAATAATTCCAACATAAGCTTATTAAAATAAATCAAAACGCAAAACACACCGCATGCCAAAATGAAAGCTAAGTATTAACAAATTCGGGTGAGGTCAGAGAGTAAACGTCTTATTTTCACAGAGACTTACAAATATTTACTGTTATATAGGTAAATCGCTTACCAACATCCTTTACCTTTTAAAAAAATATTTATACTTTATCCAAAACAAAGTCAATTAAAATTATTACCATTCCTCATGTTGGATGATGTAAAAATGATACAATTATCTAAATTGCAATTAGTTTCAATATTGGAATTATCTATATGAATAAACTTCATAATAACTTTATATCATGCTCTTATTGTCATTTGGTTTCAATTGAACTCAGTTTTCGTGAAGAATGTCCGAATATCAAGGAGTTTACTTTAGAAAATTAGAAAATATTTCCTTTTATACATTATTATTTTTAAATCGTTCCTTTCATGTTTTATCTTAACATGAGTAAAAAATTATAAACATCTTTTTCATCCTAAAGTTATGACTCCGTAATAAATAGACTTATCTTAAATATTTAATTAACTATTTAATTTATCTTAAAGTTAATCTCTTTTTAAAAATATTTTGTGGTAAGTAAAAAGTGTCACCTCCACGAAAAATTAAAACAGCTTTAGTTAAAGAGAAGAAAAAAATTTTTAAGTTTTTTTTCAGGCTTATACATAAAAGAATATTCAACAAGGAGACAAACAAAAACGTCTTAAAGTAAACTTCACTCTCAAAGTTTAAAAGTTGTAAATTTCTTTTTGCCATTGTTTTCTTAGTCTCCCTTGATTTATGATTAGTTTTATGAATCTTTGGTCTATTTATATTTAGATGTATTAAATTTTAAGAGCTCAAGTTATCCTTTATTAGGAAAAAATAGTAAAGTTAAAAGAAGGTTAAAATTTTAAAAGATAACATTTTTTGAAATAAAACTATCTTAATATTTTTCATTGAAGTTATATTATGATGAATTTAAATATCTAACGGATATCTTAATAACTTTTAAATTCATATTTAATTTATTAATGATGGTAAAAAAAAATTTATTTAAAAATGAACTATCTACAGCTTTATATATTTTATCTCACAAGTTTAGTATATTATTTTATTCATAATGATAATTTTTATCGTTATCACCCGTACTTAAATTTTTATAGTTTACAGTAAATCAATAAAATGATAATATTTTGTGTGAAATTGAAAACAGATACTCTTTTGTATTATTAATAAGAAAAAATGATGTAGCAGAATTTAAATTTTATAAATATTGAAGTACGTACCGTTAATGACAAAGTTTTGAAAAAAAGTTATTGGAAGTGCACTTATTTTAGGCATTTATATTGGAATGTCCCCTTAATAATTTAGAAATGAGAAACATTTCAAGTATTAAAATATAACCAAATTCTTATTTTATCATTTTATTCAAAATTTAATTAAATTTTGGACAGTATCATATCACATGATCATTTACATTATCATAATAAATTTTTACTTTATTAAATTTTACATATTTTATCAAACCAAATTCAAAATATCACTTAATTCGGAAAAATAATTTTCAATAATTTCAGAGTAAGAGATATCCAAAGTACTACAACATAATCTAAATTATTGATTAGTCATTGTATCGAAAACGCGAAATCCAATCAGTATTTAATATGATTTTGGAAATACCAATTAGAGTTAAATAATGGAATTTCACATGACGCATTCCTAAGTTGATACTTCTGGTACATAGTAGAGGTATTTTAATTAATTCAATAATTTGATTCGATGACGAACAACAATTTTAAATTCTTGAACATCTTTACTCACTATAAATCATTAAAAAATTTCAAGAAGAAAATAAAAGAATCCTTTATAGCAACGAAACATAACATTAAATGATTTAATTATTCCAATTTTTAAAATAATAATTTTTCGTAAACAGTCACGGCCTGTATCAACAAAATTTAAACTTCTTGATAAAAAAGAAATCACAGTCTCTATTCTACGATAAAAAGTCAAAGCATAACTCTAGTTGAATCATACACTTGGCAAAACTTTTCTTGCCTCTCGCTCTCATTCTCCACTTTGTCTTTTTAATTCTTTACATTTTGAATCAATGTATACATACAGCGGTACTCGTCAGCCAAACTAAACGAATTATCCAACTGCTGCGCCCATGTGGAACTTCCTGTCCCACCTTGAAAATCCATGCCCGCGCGCGCGCGTTTCGCGTCAGTTTCATATAGTTAACTCTCTTTCTCTCTTTCTCTCTCTCTATACTCGCTAAGCTTTCTGTCCGCTTCATATCTCCAACAATATCTGTGGGCTTGGAAAACTTTTAAACGATGCATATATATCTTTTAGTGTATATGTAACGCTGCGCAAGTTAAACTTTATGTACGCTAGACTTAAAACACAGCTTTATGGAATAAATTTTCTGTAGTGAAAGTCAGTGGAAACGTGTTGGATACATATTGAAGATATATGTATCATACATTTAAGATTGTAAAATATTGTACCGGTATGTATATCCGAAAGTTAAGCTGTTGGTATGAATTCACTGAAATGTGATACGAACAAATGTATTGTGTGTCTTTTTAGAAAGTTTAATGTTAACATGACGAAAGAGCAATTTAATTAAGTCAATTGAAATCAATTTTTATGGATATATCTGACTTTTGAATAGTTTGATTAATAGTTTGAACAAATCATTAATAAGAAATACAAATTTTTACGTTATATTTTTTTTATAGAAAAAGCTTTTCATTTTGATAGAAAAATTTTTATTTAGTTTTTTATATGGAATTCTATATTTAGGCACAGAGAATCCAAAGCAATAATTTAATAATAAAATGCTCTGCTATGTATGCGTGTGAATGTGCGTGGGTGTTCGCGTGTTGTTAAGCCGTTATAACTCAAAAATTACTTGACGGATTCACTTGAAATCTTACACAAAAATTTAATTTAATTATTTAAAACATATGCTTAGAATATTTAGAAGTTTTGAGAGAACTATATGAATTCAACAAATGTTTTATTAATTTACGAAAAAAGTAAAAAATTAATTTTTTTATTACTTTTTTGTAAATATTGACATTTGATGTTATATTTTTTTTACTTAAGTAGGAACAGTTATCATCTTTTGGACAGTACCGTACACAGATAAAATTTTTCGTAGTTAAATGCAATAGACCGAAATATAATAAAATACAAATCATTTGAATCAAAGAAATCATAATTCATCTTTGAATATAAACTCAAAGCTAATGTATCGATAGCTATTTACTTTTGATCCTGAAAAATATTTTAATAATCAAGGATATTAAAAAATTTCATGCTAGTACATTTCATAATGTTATTTTTAGCACAACTCATAATGTTATTTTTCATTCGCCGATGCCAATATACAATTTTTAATCTTTTTTGTGGTTTTCCGATTCCGCTTAAATTTCCAGGCGAATGAACTGGAAATCCCTCTAAAACGTAGAAAATTTGGAATCCATAATAGAAAGCACTATATTGACTTTCAATATCCTGTAATAATATTGATTGCTACACAAATAATAATTCGTACAATTTGTAGAAAAAATTCAATTTAAATAAGTCAGTTTACTCGTTAATTGAAAAATTTCATCGCAAGAAATTATAAGAGATTAAAAATAATGAAGAAGTACAGAGCTATTATATTTTTCATTGCTCGAAAATTCTTTATTTTTTTTAATAAATTTTTAACAACGCAATAAATTTTTAAACCACACAATCATCTTTTACGAACCATTAAATTTAACTCGCGGGCTGTATAACACATATAACGGATAACTTTGTACCCACTGGATACAAAAGCATTGCGCCGTTTGGGCGCAAATTCTAGATTCACTATGTTTCTCTATATCCCAGCAAAGCAAATACTTTCTCATATACTCTATACATGCTGGCTTTGATTCTCTCTCTATCTCTCTTTCTTAAAAGAACGATCGAAGTAAGGTAGTTTGGCTTCTATACAGCACACCAGAGCATCGTCTTAGAGTAAACTTTGGAGCTTTAATCGCGATAACATGGGCTTGCCGATGCAGATTTGCATGGATATGCGGTTTAGTATACTGCCGAGTGCTGTATATTTGAATCAAGAGCGTCTTATTTTTTTCCTTTTTTTTGTTTCTTTTGATATTGACATATGCATGATGTAAATCTTGAGTATTGAATTTAATGGATTAGCATTATTGCTAAACATTATTTCTTATATAAAGATTTAAAGATAGGAAATTCGATTTTAATTCAGCATAAAAATACTACATGGTTTAAGAGAATAAATTCATATTTTTTTTTTAATTGTTCATGTTTGGTAATATGATTTAATTTTTCTTACTCAGTGAGTGTCATTTGATTTTTGTGCCTATTTGCATTAGCGAAAATACTGTCTTCCCGCACTATTAAACCGATTTTCGTATCCTTTGACTAGTGGAGGAAAGAAGTATTTTCACCACGCGAAATAGATATAGAAAACGAATTCTACTCATCTGATTAGAATAAATAATATAGGTTACTCATGAACAAAATACGTTTACGCTTCCCCTACACATCATTTTGTCTCTAAACCAACTTGTGATAGAATAACTTATTCTGCTTTCCCATAGCACAGTATATTATTCTTGTATCCGTAAAACAACATACGATTAAAAAAATTATCTCCCAAAGATACATATACAATTTAGCTTGAAGAAGTAATGTGTATGTAATAGAATACAAAAACAAACATATGAATGTAAAAAGTACTTATGATTAATTGTTATACTAATTTTAAGTCAAACTTTACTCATACAAGCATGTGGTTCATAGAAATGAGTATGCGGAAAGTTTTATGATTCATCATTTTGAAAATACATTGGTCTTTCTCACATTATTACAGAAGCTAAAATTATATTACAGAACTACATTCTATAAACAAGCATAATAAAAATATTATTCATTTTACAACTTAAATTTTTCATTATCATATGCAAGCACCACTAAAACTATATAAGCTCGCTAAAATTCTAAACCAAAATAATCTTTTGTTTCGCCGCTCTAAAAAATAACAGCGAAAAGTAGATAATGTCTGAAACTAGTCAGACACTCGATATTCAAGCCCTGAAATATCGTTTGTCTGTAGTATAGTACGAAAGTTCGGGGCGAAAATTATGTATTATGTTAAACTTATGCGGAGACAAAGCATTTTCGTGATCTAGTTTTCAAACTGAAGGCTTTAACCTGCCAGTGACATTCCATTCATTAAAACTAATACCTCTAACTTGATGAATTCTTAATTCACTTGGACGATAATAAAGTTGTTTTGACGAAAGTTTAATCCTTACGATAATACCAAAGTACTTTTCACTTTGATCTTTTATAGATTTAATTTTCATTTAATTTTTTAATCAAATATTTTACAAACTAGTTTATTTTTATTTGGTCTAACCAGCATAAAGTCAAATGTATTATTAAACTCCGAAGCAATTAATAACGGTTTAATTAAATTTCTCCATTTTTATTCGTCCTCTCCTATTTAAAAAAAAAACTAAGCGGTTTTAAAGGTTTTCATTAAATGAAAAACAAAATAGCGTTTCATTAGACCGCTAATTTAATTCGGTACATAAATAGAGCGGCAGAAAAAAAAAATCATTGAAATATCGTATCGTAACATGAAAATTGGTAATTAAAATACTTTTTCGTATGAAGTTTAACAAATTTCTCTCCTTGAATTTCATGAACGTTTACGTGTTATTTGTAATTTTATTTTAAAAATAATAGTTACTCCAATTAAAAATAAAGTTCATTAAATCCATATTTTACTTTTAACCTTGATACGCGAGCGGTGAAAAAAACTTTGCTTTCAGCAATAATAACGGCAGCGTGTATTGAAAAACAACAAAAAACTAAAAAAAAAAGCTCTAAAGGTTGTAACGATAATTTCCATATCTTTTCGGACTGCCTGTTTACGACAACTAGCCTCCCCTTGACTCTTCGCGCGCGATAATTAAATGGCGCCGTACGCACGCACACGCCGTGTCGTTGAAAACAATGGCACTGCTCGTTTGCGCCAATTAAATCGTGCAAAAATTTATGGCCACTAATTAATAAGAAGAAAAGAAAAAAAAATATGAAGAGAGAGAGAGAAAGGGTTAATGGGTAGCTTCATTATAGAAAAAAGCACGATCTAACACTTATAGGTTGACTATAAGAGAAAAAAAAAAGAGAAGGAAAAGCGTATCGGGATTAATTTAGATGGTCCAATTTCCGATCGAATGGATACTGAGAAACTCGATAATGGAAAACAGGTGGAAAGAGAGAGCGAGAGACTTTGGAGACGTTAATTAAACTGCTTGAGCGCGATTTTATTCAGTACTTCTTTTACCCTAGACTTTCTAGCTTGAGAGTTCTTGACTTTATTTTTCTTTTTTTTTTATTTAATTTTCTTGGCAATTTAAAAGGTTGACTCTTTTTTTCGTAATTTTTAACAACTGTTGCAACAACGAATTCTTGAAATTTTGAAATTAATTAATTAAAAGATTTAATTGATTTAATTAATTTTTATGAGCCGAGCTCAGTAATTAATTAAGAATGCAAATAATATGAATTATTTAAAAATCAATTACATGGAACAATTTATTTCATTATTCAGTTACTAAACGAGATCTCAATGGCTCAGTCGGTAGGGCGATGGATTAGGATTCGCGTTTTGGCGTTTGCGCGTCCTCTCCGAGTGCCCGATAGGGCGTATATCTGAACTTGAATCTGGCAAGTGCTAAAAGTGTTGTGGCTGTGGGCGTCCGCGGCGGTAGGTAAATTTTTATATCGTTCGCTGGACAGAGAAAGATGAGTAGAAATGTGAACGGCAAAAATGCAGGATATGTGAAGAGTAAACCTAAAGCAAAGTCAAGAAAATGGTATGAGGCAAATAAGTAAAGAAAGACAAAAGACATGAAATTTTGATGATTGGCAGAAAATAATCAAATTATACAATTAACGTAACAAATTCAAATCAAAAGATACACTAAATCGACATTAAGACTACCAAGTTATCCAACAAAACATTAAGCTAAGTTAACATTTAGTGCATTATGAAGAGTGCATTTTTTTTACAATAATTAAGTAGAGTATTTTCCAGATAATTTAACACAATGTAAAGCGAATATATAGTCGTAGCTACCTACACATAATTAATTATCAAACAATTGTTACACCGTAATTGCTAAGAGATCGATATCAGGCAATAGACTATAAATACCTTTACTTAATTAAACTTGTGTTTTATTTGTAAAACAATGTACGCATTTATTTCTGTCAATAAAATTTAAAAAAAAAAAAGTAGGGCGATGGATTCGTAATCTCGAGGTCCCGAGTTCGAATCCCGCTCTCAGCAGCCGATTGATACAAGCACTACTGTAGGTTACATGTGCTTGAAGTTCACAAACGCACTGACGATCTCCGTCGCTAATTAGCATCAAAATGATACCATAAATACTGCGACATTAAATTATAATAATAAAAAAAGTATTATCGAAGGATTAGAAGATTACGATATTTTTTTTCCATCATTGTTAAATCATGATTAAAGTTTTTAAACAATTTTTAAATAATAAATGCTACAAGTTTTTGCAAACTCCGTAAAATTTTTAATGTCTCGGGTCTTGGTAAATTTTATCAAGAATGTGGTCATTAACGTTGGACTTTGTTATGGTTGTTGTTGACGTCAGAAACACTCTGATATCGCTGCAAAAGACTTTTTTCAGTATTTTTTTTTTCATTCTTTACTCTCATAAACAACTCACGACTTTTCTCCTTTTTCTGGGAAATGTACAATTTGAATAATGACTGCAAGCCTTGTATTCTATAATAATTAATTTAATCTAAAATTTTAATTTTTCATAAAATAATATTTATTTTTAATAATTGAATAAAAATGCGTGATGAATATTGTGATTTTTATATAATTGTTTAATCATAGTTTTATTATAGTACAAACAATTTCTTTTATAACTATTTTCATAAAAACGATTTTTCGATTACTTTTTATTTCAACCTAAAATAAACATAGCGAAATAATATTTTATTAAATTGCATAAAAATAAAAACAGCAATTTCAAAGTTACTAAAACCTATAAGTTATAAATACGTTTTTATAACTCTGATAACCCCCTATAGAAATAACATAAAAAAAGCGCTAGTAGAAAAAAAAATAACTATGAATTCGATAAATTGTTAACAATTTTTCAACTCTGTATATACGCTCGCTTTAACCAACACACGGATAGTAAAATGTTAGCGCAAGCCGAGCACTTTTTTTTTCAATATCCTCGTTTATCGGACATACGAGCAACGCACGCACAAAAACAATACGTCGTTTATTCATTCCTCTACGTGTGTATATATGCACGTGGAGCGTGTGACGCATGAACTGTTAAATTTCAGCAAAGAAAAAAATTTGTACTACCAAGCGAAACTAAATATTAGTTTAAAAGTGCATCGTTCTAATTGTTTTTTTTTTATCATTTCTCTTGTAGTTTATTTCGTGGTCAAGCGTATATAACGATAGCAGTCAATATATCAGCTTTCATTTTTTTGACATCAAAATGACAAACTCGACTTCGCTCCGTAACTTGAAATTTAATATACAAAAATTTTGCTCGTCAAGTTGGACAGTTTAAAAATCATTCAAAGTTCGTTATTGATAGTTTTCATCATTTAAGTGTTTGTTGAAAATGCGCGAGTCTATGTATAAATGTGAGTATATCGTTTGAAATGATTGGAAAAT
The DNA here is from genome assembly GCA_017163975.1 of Anastatus disparis. Taxonomy (NCBI): domain Eukaryota; kingdom Metazoa; phylum Arthropoda; class Insecta; order Hymenoptera; family Eupelmidae; genus Anastatus; species Anastatus disparis. The sequence continues at coordinate 11,859,426 of JAFFSR010000333.1, read as the reverse complement.
TAATTACGTATTCCAACTAATTCAGAAATTTAACGGTGTATTTACACTGAACTTAACGCGAGCCCTTCAAGTTATCCACAGGAAAAGGACTTTTCGAAATCCATCCTCTTCCGCTCTACAGAGCAGAACAATCTTTTCAACTATTGCAAAGGCTTCATGGCTTCTAAGGGTCGGACTTACGATTTATACCCATTGCTTTGCCCTTACAAAGTATTTTAAAGGTTTCAATACCTATACATCGTAAAAACCTCGGAATTTTCCACAATCTTTGGCTTTTCTTTCTTTGATCAAATGATCAAGCCTGAATATTTTAATTAAAATTTGTTTAATTGCTTGCTTGATATAAAACTTTTTTCAATACTGAATAGTGAAATGTAAGGTGATACAATAATGTATGACGTTGTATAACTCTGTGTTAATATGAATGTTTGATAAACATTTAAGGCTCAAGTTCCCTGCTTATATTTCGCTCTTAAAAGTCATACGTCTTATTACAAAAAGTTATATAATCGTCAATTTAATTACTAACTGTGCAAGTTTTAGTATTTAACGTAAACATATACATTTTGTTTTTCATTCTTCATAATTTTTTATTTTAGACAGATTAAAATCTGCCAAAATATAAATAAAATGTTTTTATAAATCATTCAGTTTTAAAGTATTATTTGATTTTAGTTATTATGTCTACTCAAGTGTTGAAAAAATCATATATTTTCATAACAATAAAAATATACGAAATATCTCTTCAATATTGTTTACTGAATATAATAAATTTAAATTTATGACAATAAATCAATTTTGACATTTTTTAGTATCATGATAATCTATAAACTAAATCCCTTAATCACAATAGGTGATTAATTGAATTTTACAGTTAAAATTTTTTACATTTTTGCCTATGATACTTTTGTAACATTTCTCTTTCTCATACCCTGCCTGTGAATAGTACCAAATTTCCTTAATCGCAAGTAGCTTAATGAGAAAATCCTGTGGTACTCTTATAATTGTTCTGTTAGTGGACTTCGCGTGAAAAATGCATTATGAGGCCGTATTAAAATTAAAAGGATTTAAAATTTTTAAGTCGGAATTCCCATGGTATTTTTTAGTGTGAAAGTTGATGAATATTGCATATACAACTAAATCGATATAAAAAGTGTGATTCTTGCGATGTTTGTGAGACAAAACTTTCCACGTTAAACTCTCAATATTTCAGAATATTATTTTTCTATATATTAATTTGAAAACAATCGAAATTCTGGTTTAACCTTGCTGTATTTATATCATCTGGTATAATTAAAAATTATTGATAGCAGCCATGAATTTTCATTTTCATTAATATTAATCGATATTTTCTTAATAAAGGCGGAATAGTAATTAACTTTCAGTAATAATAATAAAGTACAAAATATTCTACAGCATAGATTCTTACAACCTGTAAATAACGATAATTTTTAATATTCCAATATTAATTAAAATTATATTTCTATCGATGCTTTTATTATTAAAATGATTTAAAATAATGACAAAAATTTTTAATGAAAATCCTGTCAGGTAGATTTTTTGATATTCACATAAATTAAATGTCAAGATACCATACTTACTATTTCAGAATAAAAACTAAATAAATTATTTAAAAAGTAAGTAACACATATTTTTGTCATAAATTATTGTATCTATAATAGGTTAATTAAATATTAATTAATCAATTTTTTTAATGATGAATTAGTTAAAAAAATCTCGAAACAATATAATATTTTTTTATTTACCCAACAATATGCATTGAATTCAACGACCAACACCAACGCTTTAACTTATCGGAAATACATCAACCAAAAGTGAGTTTCATGGAATATTGTATAGCTTAGCTCTTATGTGGACTTATTAATACTTTTATCGAAATAATCTCGAACCATTTTTCTCTTCTTAACAACAGCGTACAAGAGCATTCACCTCTTGAACTAGCACCCTCTTTAACTTGAGGGTGCATGTATCTATCTTTCTTATCAATCTTTCTCACTTATGCTATACCTTCTGCATTATACGTTACATAAGTTTGTCTTTTTCTTCTCATTATGCGCTTGGAGTATGATTTATATCGCTTTAACTCTTGAACGATCGACGAAGTCGAAAGATACCGGTTGGATACATGCAGGTATGAGTAAGATTTTCCGATAGTGATGTAAAGAGTTTTCCAATAAAGAAAAATATACATTAAGTGAGAAAAATTAATAATAGCACGTACTGTACAATAATACAGCTGACTTTTTACAATAAAATTCACTTAATATCATTAATATAGCTTGGTTTCTCGCTCTTTCATTTTAATAAAGATTTGAGTATTTGATCATCACGAACGATAAAATCTCATTTTATTAATAAGCACATTATTTCATACAATTTTAAAGAAACCTTAATATAGCCTCTCTATTCTGATAATTAAAAGGGGATGTGTGAACAGAATTTATGTTATAGAATATTTAGCACTTTATTATTATCACTGAAAGTTAATTACTATTCCGCCTTCATAAAAAAAATACCGACATTACAGATTTTAACATTTTTGATTCATAAGCCAAAAATTTTAAAAATATCTTTAAAATATACCTTTTTACTCCAACTAATAAAAAGCATCACATAGAGACATTTATAAAAATAAATATAGATAAAAATTCCGGAAAACTGCAATATTGGTAACTACGTATACATCAAATTTTTAGAAATATTTATTTTTATTTTTCGGAATAACTCAAATAATATTTTTAGATGTATAGCATATTAAATAAATATTTATTCTAACCGCCATCACTATACCAACTTTTATATTTTTTTCATACTTTTAAATATTCTTTTTATCCGTGTATATGAAAAATGAATCTCTCTCTCTGATCGACGACCGTAAATTGCAATCAGGTCACTGAGTGCCAAAAGAAACATTGTCTATCAATCAAAGCTATATCGATTTAAATATAAAAAAAAGGATGATGACCCTCTTTTCAAAAGCATTAAATTTGGGTTGTTTGATTTAAGTATACATTATAATATTAGTTAATCATATTTTTATGAAATCCTCAATGTAGCAGAATATTTTCATTTATGGCTTCAAAATAATTGAAAAAAATTGAAATTTCAAATTTGAAAAAATTGTGAAATTAAAAATTAAAAAATACGTTGATTAAAGTTCTAGAATGTTTGAAATAAAAAATTATCAAAGATAAATTTAATAATGGTAATGAGAAGTACACGGTTCCTGTTAGTTACTTCAAAACATAATAAAAACATAACAATATTTTAATAAAAATTAAAATACGTTGAAATTTAATTAAAAAGTTTATATTTAAATATCAGTTGTAACTAGCTTGTTATTTTCATTTAAGTGTAAAATTAAAAACTGTACATTTATTCTATGATTGTACTAAAATTTTTACATGAAAAATTAATGTGAATGAAAAAATGATTTTTAATATTAATTTTATTTTGTAAATAACTGAATATGTAAAAGCTAAATTTTCAAAACTTTGTGCAATAATATTTTTATGAATAAAGAAATATTTTTTAATAAATTTTATCCTGGCTTTTACAAGCAGAAAAAAAATAATGTAATGTAAAAGATTATCAAAAAAATTATTTTTTTGTAAATAAAATAATTAAAAATTTTTCATGCAAAAGATAATTTATGATTGTCAAAATTAATTAATTTTTTAAAACATAAATTTAATATTTTCTATGTAATAATCAAGTGCACAAACTACACGTTTAGTTTGCGAAGCGATTTTTTTAATGCAATTTTTTTTCTGACCGCATATATGAAAAATATCAGAATCAAAGCAATCGACAATATAAATTTCCTATTTGATCGTCTTTTTTTCGATTTTTAGAATTGCAGATTGCGGACAGCTTAAAACGAATAAATCTCGTGGTTCTCCAATGAACTATAGATTCTCGTAGAGGCTTACAAACAAACGTTATAAACCAAATGGATTATTTTTTTTCGATTTTTTTTTCAACTTCAGTAGTGGCTAAAAAAACTGAACTGTTATCATTTAGCGGATCTAAATCATTTATTTTTATAGTTAACTTTTGTTTAAAGTTGAAAAATTTTATTTAAATAATCACTTATTATTTTTTTATATTTAAAACTCTTTAAAATTGAGATTTTTAAAAAATTAATTTTTTAAATATATAAAAATATATAAAGATATATAAAATATATTAATCATCCTCGTTATCAAGTAATTTTATCTATACCTATATTTTTTGTATTAATGGGCCAAGCAGCTCTGTACTTCAAACTGATAATTTTTTCTAAAAATTTTTAATAGATAATAAATAAATATAGTTATTCAAATTCGAATAAAATGATAAAATAGATTATTTTCTAAATTATTATATGCTTTTATTTTAGGTTAAATTAATAAGACAAATGTATCAATTTATATAAAAAAAATAACAATAAAAATATTAAGAAAAAAATCGTAAACAATTTAATGAAAAAATATATGTATATTTTATATACATTTAAAAATACTATAAATATTATTTGAAAAATGGATACTTTTAAAAAAATTTTAGAAAAAAAATTTTTGGAATCGAATTTTCGAAAAAATTTCTAATGATTCAGATATAAGTTTTTTTCGGATTATTTTTTTATCTTTGTTAAAATATATTATTGAAAAATTTAATTTTGAAACATATATTTAAATAATTTATATTTTTTAGTCAAAAAAAGAATATGTGGTTATTTGATGTAGTTATTTTAATTAATGTCGCTGTATTTATGCTATAATTACAATGCTAATTAACGACGGAGGTTTCTCAGTGCATTTGTGAATAAAGCATATGTATCATATACAGTGATGCTTGTATCGATTGGCCGCTGTGAGTGGGATTCGAACTCGAGCCCCCGAGATTATGAATCCATCGCTCTACTGACTGAGCCAATGAGATCTCTGATTCAGACAGTTGCTTATACTTACAAAATTAAACGTTAGACGGATGGATGCAGTTTATTTCATAATTGTATGTAACAAAAAATATCTCGAAGTTAGCAGAAAGTCCGAAACTCAAATGCATTGCACTTTCCTTTTTAATGTTAACATATTAATATGCCATTATGCATAAGTATATATTATTATTATATTAATTTTTGAAAGATATAATTTTTTTTTATTTTTCTTCTATATTTTCTTCTTTCTGTCTCTATTCTTCTCGTTCATGCATTTTATCTTATTAATTTTCTTCCTTCTCAGTTTCTCTCTTCTTCATTATTTCCTTTAATATAATTGATATTTCTTATTCACATTTTTCTTGGTAACATAGTTTTTTTGTGTATACGTCTTCTTTCTCGTCATTATCGTCCTTGTAATTTTTTTTCTTCTCTTATTCGCTTTCTTTTTTCATTTTTTTTTCTCTCCTTCGTACTCTACTTTTTCCTTTATTTTTCTTCTTTCTGAAGTTCGATCCTCTCTATTCTCTTTATTTAACTGTCTTCATCATTTGCTTTTGCATTCTCTTGCACTCCCTTCCTTTGATCTTTCTTCCACTATCATTTTCTCTCTTATGTCGTGTCCTCTCTTTTCCATTCTCTTTCTGTTTGCTTCATTTTACTCTATCACATCTTCAATTTTTCTTATGTTTCGCTTTTCTCCATCATTTTATATCTTATATCATTTTAATTCTCTCACTTCCTCTTTATCTAAATTTATTTCTCATAGTACCTTTATCTTTTTAAAACATTTATACTTTCACTATATTTCTTTTTTCTTCTTTCACAAACGTATGAAAAAACACATTTTTTAAATTTTTTACTAAATATTAAAATAAAAAGAGTTTTAAAAAATGTTATAAACATAAAATTAGCATTTCAACAAGTTCTATCATGCCTGATAAACAAATGTATTTCATATGCATCGATTGTCATTCATTCAAACAGTAAATTATTGTTCTTATTCGATGATTGACGAATAAAGTTATTTTTATTTTCATATTAATATATATGGAATAAATTTTATACCTACAATGATACAAAAGCACATCAAAGCCTAAAATACATCTAGCAATTAATTATGAAAACTTCAATTATAATTAATTGAATACAAGTGTAGAAAATTATGAAAATACAGTGAGGTGTCCATTAAATGTGCTTTAATTTAATAATAATATTAAAATCGCTTCAAATTTCACATAAAACAATGTATATTATTTATTGTTCTGTGAAGTAACGAGCACTGGCGTACAAAGTTATAAAGTTAAAATTTAAATTGTAATACAACTTTGTTAAATAGATTAAAAATCAATCACTGTCTGTTTAGTTATGAAAAATAAAAATAATATTTTAATGTTTAAAATTATATGATTGCAAATAAAAATTTTATAAATAGTAACATAAATAATTAATCATGCATATAATAATTTATATCGAATATTACATTAGCTATTTGTTTAATAATATTTAAAAAAAATAAAATAAAATAAACATAAAGAAAACTAAAGAAACTTTAAATTTTTAACGAAATAAACACGTATTCAAAATACATATTCCAATATTTCTCGTATTAGAAAATCAACGTTGAATTTCTAAAGCAACTCAAAAAACCACCTCACGTATTTCCCTTTCACATTTTCAGTAGTCACGGCATATTCATTTCATTCAAAGTAAAAGAATCGCAAAAATGAAACAAAAAGTAGAATAAAATAATACAAGCTATGCAAATGAAATGTTTGTTATAGGCATTTCAAAGGAATTTAATTAAACGTGTAACATGAGAATTTGTTTTTTCTTTATATCTCATCGACTCGTCCACCTGCATAAAAAGTGCACGACTTTTGGTCTTTTAACTTTGATGGTAAATTAAAAAATTAGATGAACATTTGAATCTGCATTAGATGTTACAGATAGCTATCAGCTTTCATTAGCTCTCAAAGAGCTTCAAAGAGAATGATAAAATTTAAAACGTAAACAAAAATGTTTACTGGAAACTATGTTGAGTAGTGTTTGTGATTTTATTTTTAAGTAAGCAATTTCAAAAGATATAAAAACTGTTTTGCTTTAACCTGGACGGAAAAATAACGCAAGAATTTCATTTAAATTGAATGAAAGTTAAAAAATATCAAGGAGTTGACCTAACGATGACCTTAACTTTGAACTTGACCATGACCTTCAAAGTTATTTTAAGGTCACGTCAAATTTTTCTTAAAAGCACTTTGTACTTATCTATTAAGAATACCTTTGAAGTAACCAAGAAGATGATTTTGAAAAAAATCAGTTCACAATGAATGGTTTATTTGAAAAAATCAAAATTAAAGTTACGAATACTTTTTCAAATCCATCATTATTTATTACGTTATTACGGACTTCTGTTATCTGACCTTTACCGTGATCTTCGAAGGTCAAATTTCTTAAATGATCAGATAGTTCAAAAATATCTAAATTATCTTTTCAAGATAAAATGATAATGTACTAGAAAAATAAAACTTAATTAATTTGAAAGTAATTAAATTAATCGTTACAAGCACAAATAATAATAAACAAGTCTAACACTTTTAGTTTATTTTATGTTAAAATTCAATTTAAATCTAAAGTCGCAATTTCACTCAATGTGACTAAAAGAAAATAAATGTCTTCTCTTATAGATTTTCTAATGTATTAATCAAAGATTTATTATTCTACAATAAAATTATTTTGCAAAGATGTTTGAAGTGAATGTATATGATCAAAATTTTCACAAAGAAATTAACATATTACTTTTGAATTGAAAAGTGTTTTATATGTTTATTTTAATGAGATGTATGGAAATAAATTATATATTTATTACATTTACTTATTGGGGGATTGTTTAAATGAAGTAATTATATATGTTAATAACATAAGTGTAAATTACTTTTATTTTTTATAAGAATCTGTAGTTATTTTATATTTTTATATTGGATTTCAATAGAAAGTTAATTAAAAAATTTCATTAAAATTATAATAAAATTGAAGATAAAGAGATTCATTCGATTCTTATTTTTAATTAACATGATATTAAAATTTAATCATATTAAATCATTTAAAAATCAAATAATTTAAAAATATGATATACATTTAAAAAACATCAATATATGCATAACACATTTTGAAGTCCGACTAATTAGGATTCATACTACTTAATAAACGAACATCTTATGTATAATATTGTTAAGTAAATATAAATAAATATACCCAGCATGAATATAATTGATACGGTTTATTTATGTTGCATTATACTAGTACAATTAAACCTTTCGTTAGTTTCTGCTTCGCAACGTAATTCCTGTTAAATAAACGTTCCTAACGTTCAAGCTTTCTATTTACTTTCGTGCAACTGTTTTAGTAAACATTCGAAGATCCGATTTTCTTGTCTTCAGATGAATCTTACCCGTAGAATTCTATAAGTTACTTTCTGCAAATTTTGTATATTGTAGCAACGGTGATAATGTTTTTTTGTGCAATTAAATACGAAGTTGTAAGAGTAAATTTCTAAAATGTAGTGATTTCGAGCTGTTTATTTATTTATCAAACAAATGAAGATGCATTCTTTATGTCATTTTCATGATTTTTTAATAATAATTAAATTGACAGAAAAGTTAAAAATTTAGTGTATCTTTTTGAAAAAAATACATACAATTAAAAAATAAAAATAAGCAATTTTTTCAGAAACCAAAATTTTTTTATTAGCTTAAAAGATATTTTAAATCTTCTAGAGTATGAAGAATTTTACCCAAAAGAAATTTTCTTCCTTGAAATTTCGAACTCCGCCCTGAGGGCGTCGGACATGCTAACAGTGTACTTTTTACAACGTTCAATAATCATTTTACCGCTCAAGGTAAATTATTTCCATTATGTGTATGTACATTTGCTTCTGCTTACAGAACGTTTCTGATATTTTTTGAAATACAAATTTTCAAGCATTAGATATTTTTGAAATTTCAGTGATTTTTAGATCGCATGTTTTCTTATTCATTACGTTTACCATGCAAACAAAATTTACGTCTTTTATAACGATATGCTTTTATAAGCAAGGAAATTTAACCATAAAAAATTTTCTTTATATTTATATAATGTAATTTTATGAAAGATAAATAATTTATGTGAATGCACCCAGAAATAAAATTTTAATGAATATAAAAATTCTTATTTCTCAAACGATTCTGAACTAGAAAGACCCTTGTCAATTACGGTATCTACATTTTAAATTAAACTATTTTTATGAAAAAATTTCTTTATTTTTTATGATATTTTTTCGTATACATGCTACAATTTATTATATACAATTGTTCTATCCAAAGCACAAATAAACGATTACCCGAAACGTAATCCATCAAACAAAATTCATCTAAATTAATCAACACCCATATCGTGATAAAACTACTTATTTCTTTGATATTCAATACATTAAATTTATTCACCAAATTACAAAAGAAAGAAAAAAATAGACAGTTCCAAAAAAAGGAACTTTATTTCTCACAAATCATTCGAGATAAAAAAAAAACGCTTATCTTACCCTTTGAGCCAAAAAAGGAACTAAAGGTTCTCAGGTCAAGCGATGAGAAAACTCGCTCGTGTGGCAAAATAATGTGCCAGAGTCGAGTGGAATAATAATCATGCAAGTATGAGATTACAGGATCGCACGAGCTATATATGCTTGATTTTAGAAAGAGGATATAAAAGTAGAGAGGAGAGAGAGAGAAAAAGAAAGGAGAGTTTGAGCGCAGGCTCAATTAGAGTAATAAGTACCGATGTAAAATATTCTGGGCAAACAATATACCAGGTACGCGCGTGTTTAGAGGTCGTTTCGCGTTTCGTATGAGCCTCGCGCGCGAAAATTAGATTGAGTTGGGAGGTGGAGTTGGTTAAGTAGAATTTGGAAAGGATATGGAATATCGAGATCGAGGGTGTTGTTGTATTTTGTTACAAACACGATTTTCTAATTTTCTATTTTTATCTGTTTATGTATCTTTGGAATGATTATTTCTAGATTTATGCTTGATGTAATTATTTTTTTTTCTATTTGATGGATTTTACCATGGAAATAATATTAGGATTAATTTTATAAATTCTTATAATATATCAAATTGATGTTTTAATTATATGAATTACAAAATGAATATTTTCATATAATATTAATATTAAAACTAGTATAACAAGAAGAATGTGCTTTCATTTGACCACTTTATCTCTGTTAATTATTCCCTTTGTACTATTCTCTCGTTATAACAACAGTTGTGGGGAGAAAGTGATATTTTGTTTTCGTTTGAAGAAAATCATTATTTCACAATGAAATCACTTTTTTAAATTGAATTTTTCATTGTAATTTAGAAATTGAATTATAGGGTGTGGGGTTGCGGGGGTTTTTTTTCATATAAAATATTTTTGTAAAATATTTGAATATCAAATTTATGTTTTTTAATTTAAAATCAAAAGTCTAAATTAATGGTTATTGAATTGAACTGTTCAAAATCTGATAAATTTCTAAAATCGGCCGTCAATTTTTTTCTATGAAAAAAGACATTATTAAATAAAAATATATTTTTGGATTCACGATTTATATTTAATTAATAGTTGTTTAAACAATGAATTATGTCTTATTCGGTTCCTCACTCGACGGATATGTGTCAAGGGTGCGCGCATCAATATTTATGTTTTCTATTCTCTTAATTAATGCTATTAATTTTTTCTAGTTAATCAATGTTTATTTTTATTAATGTGTTTTTAAGTTTTATTTAAATAATTAAATGAAAATTTGCTCTATTTTATTTTTACCTAAAAAATTAGAATGAATTTTATACATATAATTTGATTTAGCATTTAGTACATGTCAATTAGTTCTAATTATTTTCATTACTTTTACAATATTAAAATAGTTAAATTCCATCTATACTTTGAGCTTATAGTACATTTTCTTTTGTTTTTGTAAATTTTTACTTTTATGCATTTAAATTTCGAATAAGAGATAACCACAGTGGTTGCGGAAAATGTTCTAGGCATATTTTTGAAAATAGGTCGACACATATATGAATACAAAAGAAGGAATCTCAACAATCCTAGTAGCTTTAGTGAAAAAAGAGAATTTCATGTAGAACAAAAAAGTTTATAAAACTGTTATTAGTTATAATAAAAATAAATGTTTTAACGAATTAATTCTTATACTTCTAATTGCACATTTTTATTATTCGTAGTAATTATCGGTTTTCCTAAGAAAGTGTTATTATAATATTTTAATGTTAATATTTTCAAATATTTCATAATAAATATACACATAATAATTTGATATGAACCATTTGATTGATGAAATATAATTTATAATAATTTTTTCTGACTTTAACTTACAAGAAAAAGCAAAAATCAGAAATAGAGAAACAACAAAGGGTAAGGACATTATTGAAAATACGCTTTGAGCAAAGGTTGTAATGCAAACGGAAGTGTCGAATAATTGGTTTGAAATGTCAAAAGGACGCCTTTAGACTGACTTTTCCAATTACGTCAAAATCAAAGCTAACAGGCATGTAATGAGCCCAAGCGTTGCTTTGATGCTCGATAATAATAATAATGATGATGATGGTGTATGACTATATACAGTAAATAATGTCAAATATTAGCTTTCATAAAATATTTCAACATAATTTTTTATTTTCACGACATACTAATCAGTAGATGTCAATTAAACATTGAAAATATATAAAGCTTAAATATAATTAATTACAATTAAATGTTGGCAAAGTTGTAAAACATAATTAATATTTCGACAGTCGAGACTTTATTATTTTGCATTTGATTGAAGAAATTCGCCATTTCACATTTGGATGAAAAAATCTGCCATTTCACATTGGTAAAAGTAATCTGTCATTTTGTATTTTCTTTGGTACGTACAATACGAAATGACAAGTTTCTCTAACCAAATGCGAAAAAACAAGTTTCTACTAAATATGAAATGACATTTTTCTTCACGCAAATGCGAAATGTGGATGTCTCGTCTCGACCATCGATTTAGCATTAAATTTTTATTGTGAAAGTATTGTTCGGTATTGCTGTTCGTTGAACCCTGAGTTCGGTTCCGCACTTTAAGATAAAGATAGAGAGAATCTCATAAAGAACATTATTTATTATAAAGTAAAGAATTGCCTTTAATAACAATTTCATAAAAAAAAAAGTATAATTATCTAACTAAATAAAATGACATTTGCCGCTCTCGGTCGGTAATCAAAACCTTTGCCACCTGCTCTCTCAATGTTTGCCATGAAATAAAATTTAATTAACTTTAACCATTTATGGCATTACAAGTAACTAGATAATGGTTGGAGAAATTGTCAAAGAGGCATCAAAGAGTTACAGTAGCGAAAGTACCGCAAAGTGGATTTAATGCCGGTCAGTTCTTCCCTCAACCATGAATTAGTGGTTGACTTCAAGGTGAGAAGTAGGGTTGATTAGTTTCTAAAGTTCAACAGACTAACTTCAAAATTCTTTTAATGTTCAAAATTAATTTTGATCGTAAGCTTAACTTGTAATTGTGTTACATGACATTACCAAGTTGCTGTATATTATTTCGTTTATATAATATGAGAGTATTTTGAAAGTTATCTCTAATAAACATGTATAAAATTTCAACAATTTAATTATAGTAAATTTTTTTCAATTTTCTTTTGAAAAACTAATTTAATTAAAAGAGAAATTTTTTTTAAATTAAAAGTTATTAAAAAGCTATATTTTTAGAAATTTTAAGACAATTTAATTGAATGTATTTATTGATTTATAACATTATTGAGGTTGTCTCTTAAAACTTTAATTTGACGATTACTTCTTTTTTGAAACATTTTTAGATAAGAGTAAATTTCTTTTAACTTTATAAAATAGTTAATGATGAAAATGTAGGTCAAGATTTTATTTAAAAAAAAGAATCTTGTAATTTAAGTTGTTTGATCAATAGCAAGTGTTGGATCAATAAATTGAATTCTATTGTTGTGCAATTGATTTACCATAATTTTTCTTAATTTTAAATTTTAATGCCGTTTAAAAAAAAGAGAATAGTTTGTATTTAATTTAAAGAATTAAAAGATAAAATTGTAAATCTTAAGCTATTGTATGGACTTACATTCTTAAGAATTTGAAATTCAATTCGCAAGATCGTTAACTAATCTACCAAAGTTGGAGCGGGCGCTCTAGGTAAAAACCTCCTTGTAAAGCTTGAAGAGAGAGAGAAAAAATAGGAAGACGAAATACTTCGATACCACACGTCGTTTTCGTATTAACGTCTAGTACAAAAGACTTGGCAAGGGAAAAAGGAAACGAAGCATGAGTTGAGAGGGAGCACAAAAAATAGAAGAAAAAAGGAGAGGAAAAAAAAGGAGCTTTCCAAGTAGTTTAAGATAAAGAGCACCGCACACTTGAATTTTACATGTTTTTCTGCTGTGATGGCACTGAGAAAAATGGAATTTAAAGTTAAAGAAAAAATTTTATTTAAAAGTTTATTTATAACAAAATATAATTTAATCTTTAATAAAATTATTCTCTTTCGAGAAATATGATTGATTTTAAATACAATATCTTTTTAGGATAGAATACTAGTAAAAAATAAGAATAAATTAAATAATTTAAATTTAGTGCTATTTCTAGTAAACATTAGTTTTATAGCTAAAAATTGGTTTGTACAAATCAAATTTTAGTTTGTTTTTAAATTCCACTTTTTTTGCGAGAAAAAATACTTTTATTAAATACTAATAATTTTTTGAGATTTAAATAAAAATCAAAAGTACTTTCAATTTTTTTTTTAAATCAACAGAAGGACCAGCTTTAATAAAGGAAATAATAAACTTTTATGTCTGTAATTTTGTTTCATTGAACAGAATCATTGAAAATAAGAAATGTAAATACACTTGATAGAAGCCGAGTTAAACATATTTAAGTCGTAACAATCAACATCTGTGTCTATAATTAAAAAAAATAAATATTTTCTTCGTTATCATACACGAAAAGGATTTTAGTAAATATTCTTTACATAAAAAATATATAATTAAAAGAATTATTTAACTTCCTGAATCAGTGTCTATTATGGTAAACCTAATGAGTGCCTTTTATAGTGAACTCTTACCAAACACTAATTAAATTTTTGTGTACATAAATTAAAATTCTAAAATTACGGACAATGCGTACAAGAATAACATTTTTGTGCTAATAGAATCATCAAAAATACCAAAAGTTATTTTTAAAACTACATTTAATAAACCTATGTAATTTAATATAAAGTTCTGTGCAACAAAAGGAAACATTAACAATTGATGATACAAACGATCTCATGTTGCATCTGTTATTTAAGCTTTTAATTATGCAAATTTTTTCATGCTCGAATAAAAAAAAAAAGAAACGCCAAAGAATTCCCAGATGATCCTCGAGATGGACGGGTCGGTAAGCTCATACCGAGGTCGGCGATATTGCTCGTATAACCGTTTTAAGCGCTCGTTCCCTTTGCACATAAATTCCAGAACGTATACAACCCATTGAAAAGCGCATATATACATCCTATCCTAGGATTTCTATCTATCTCTTTTTGCTTCTCTTTCCCTCTCTCTTTCTCTTTTGTATTTCGATTCTATAGCCAGTATACGGATATTAGGATGGATGGATATCCGTCGATGGATCTTGGGGATTTTGCTTGGTGCAAATGTAGTTCAGAAATACGCAAGTTCTGTTTCTCTTGAGATATCTATTTATCAAGCTTGAAAAGTGTGGTATTACTCGATGAATTGGAGAGATTCTTTTTTTTTCTCGATTCTTTTTTTTTCGAGCGTCAAGGTTTTGAACAGATGAGTATTTGAAGTTTTCCGTATTAAGGATCAATTTAGTGAAAGAAGCTTTTGACGATAGGGTAATAATTTTAAAAAATAACTTCAAAAGTATATAATCTTTTAGAATTTAATGTAAGCACACATAAAATAAAAAATCTAATATTTCGACAGCAACACTACTTGAAAACACGTTTCTATAACATTATCTTAAAAAATTATTCATTTAATACTAGAACTGAATTTTTCATAGAAAAATCAAATCCGTCAATTTCAAAAAGTTATTTTAGTAATTGATTAAAAATTATTAATCTTGATTAAAAATTATACTTAAATAGGTACACCATTACGAGTATAGTATAATATTGTATTGAGGTCGTCAGTGGCTCACTCGGTAGAGCGATGAATTCGTAACCTCGAGGTTTCGAGTTCGACTCCCACTCTCGGCTGATTTACATAAGTACCACTGTACGTTACACGTGCTTTGTTTAAAAACACACTGTCGATCTCCGTCGCTTAATTAGCATCACAATGATAGCACAATTATAGCGACGTTAAATAAAATAAAAAATAAAATAAATTGGTCATGACTCTGGATCCGGGGATGATCTATAAAAAACAAAGTATATTTTATTTTTTCAATAATTTTTTGACAATAATAATTATTTCTTTTACATGTGAATAAACCTACTTTTATTAATTATTATCATTCGATTAATAAAGTACAGATAACTGATAGTATTATTAAAAATGTACGCTATATAACAATCATTAATATGTTACATCATTAAAAATAAAAATTTTAAATATTAATTATCCGTCAATATTTTTCATGGACTATGTATAAAAAAAGTCCACAATTTCAAGAAACTAAAGAAACCAACTATATTTTTCAAAACTTTAAAATACTCTAGCGTTTAATACAATTTTTGAAAAAATCTTATTTCCTTTCGTCATCGGACATTTTTGCTTTATTGTAAAAATACTCGATCATACTTCGCTTTTCATTGATCAAAATATTGGAAACTAATTATCATATAGAAGATATTTTGTTGAAAACAATTTAACTG
Organism: Anastatus disparis; assembly: GCA_017163975.1. Classification (NCBI taxonomy): domain Eukaryota; kingdom Metazoa; phylum Arthropoda; class Insecta; order Hymenoptera; family Eupelmidae; genus Anastatus; species Anastatus disparis. Next base: position 11,843,566 of record JAFFSR010000333.1, on the reverse strand, counting down.
AGATTCCTCGAAAATAGTTTAGACAGTCAAATGTGTAATCAAGTTAAATATGCTGATAGATACAATCTATAATTATACAAACACTATCACACAGGAATATAGAGGAGAAAGGAAACTCATCTACCTTCATGTCATCATCCAAGAGCTCTTACACTCACGCCAATCCAAACGTCTTATTTGATCTTCCATTATAGCTCCCAGCATAGAGCAAATGCTTTTATGCTTGAATAAGTCCAAATATTCTTAGCTTATCAATTCCTTTGATCGATTTTCCATCTTCCTTTTATTCTTTCATTTTACTCATCTGCAATATCATCTGAAATTTATGAATGTGACGTATTTGCATGATTAACTTTTTGTTCGGATCTATATATAGAAACTAATATTTCTGCGTATTTTTAAAGTTTCTAGTTTTTTAAGAAGATTTGAAAAATAACATAAAATAGAAATTTTTTATTATTTAAATATAATTTTTTTATAGTTCTGGTAATAAAAATAACTTTTATTTAAGCTTCAATTTAGCTTATCATAATTCCAATTCAAAAATGAAATATAGACTAACAAAGTTTGAAAAATCTAGAAATTTATGATTTCTTATTTGGATAGACGACAATTTTATAAGATTTATTTGATCATAGAGAACTAGTAATATTTTCAACTTATAGACCCTTTTCCAACGATAATCGTCAATTTAGGTGTGAAATTTTAAGCGTAACTTCGAAGCTTAATATTTTGACAACCATTGGATTTAAGATGATCATCAAAAGCGGAAAATTCATATAGAAAATATAAATTTTAATCAAAGAAGTTTCAAAAATTAAAAATAAATCTATAAAAAAATTATAAACTATTAAATGATAAAATAAATCTTAACTTTTTTACGTTGATTTAATTAATGTTATTTTTAGCAAATGGTTCGAAAAATAAATTTTACCTATTTTTTGAAATGTCTATAAAGTTCATACAAATAATAATAAACTTTTAACTTTTGCTAACTCTCCAAATGAACTTTGTGTTTTCTGCTTTAATTACCTGTTTTCGGAGATTATTTCAAGCGATTACCAAACTATTAAGCTCCAAAGTTATGCTTTCAATTTTGCATAAAACATAAGTTTAAGATTATCAAAGCAAAAAGAATCAACGAGATGAAAATGTTATTTCATTTCTTCCTTCTATGTTATCAAACCACCATCGGATAGAATTTGACTTTAATCCATGAGCCAAATCCCCTTTTTTGTGAAACAGTCTTTTCTATGAATCAAAATAATAGGTATGAAAGTTGTTATAATCAAGTTCATATCTTTAATAGCCTATTTTAAAACCTTCAAAAACAGAAATTTTCAAGAACTTTTGAACAGTACTGTACATACACATAAAAAGAGAGAGAAAAGTTATATATGAATTTTTTATGTAACATGCAATAAAAATCTTTGTTATTATAATCATTAATCTCCTCTTATGTAACATTCAACACTTCCTTTAATTCTCATTATTTCATAGTTTTATTTGTATCAGAAACTAGAATCTCATCATAATCTCAATCAGTACTTAGTACGTTATAAGCCCTCTAGACTCTCCGACATATCTACATCAGTTATATACTACTAGCCCCATGTTTGTACATAGTTACTTATTAGTCAATTACCTTGGTTTCAAGCTAATCTTAACAGTTTGCCTCTATTTCTCCCCACACAGGTAATGGGTAAATGGTACGTTGTTGAAGTGATGGAGCATAGAGGTGATTTGAGACACGATACCACAGGTAATTCTAACGATCCGCCAAGACTCGTTGTTGATGCTTGTCCTATTATCAAACTGAGATCGATTGAAACTAGACCACCTCACGAAGGACCGCCGCGCATTAGTTTACTCTGGGATGAAGATGCCGGCACATTGGAATATACTTTCTGGGTATCTAATTCACGTGGACGTGGCGTTTGGAATGCCGATATTATTCAAAATGGTATGTATTGAATAATTAATTTTTCAATTATTTATAAAACTTTATTCTAATAATATTTCTCAAATATACTTTACTACATTATTCATATTCACTTTTAATTTATATTGCTAAGATTTAATATAAATATGATTATTTAATGACAACTTTTAAAAAATAACGTCAATTAATTTTTGACATATTAATCAATTTAAGAATATAATATAGAAATACTTTCAACGTTTCTCTAAATGATCTTAAATATTTTCACACGTACTTTTACACAAGCGTGAATGTATTGGCATTTGGCCATATAGAGATATGGAGAATCGCGAATAGCGTGTAATACGATAGCATCGGAAACTCTTGGGCAAGAGTTTGGGGGTAGAATCATTGATTGAAATACAAGGATAACTTGTGAGATATGAGAATTTACAGTTGACAATTATAGAACGGAGAATGTGGACCGACAATACAAACTGACAATAACTGTGTAAACTTATGGATACACGAATTCGTATAGGATATATTGATGTTTGAAAATTGATTGATCGCTAAGATTGATGAAAAGATTTAAAAATAACAATTGCTTGTTATAAATTTTGTTATTATAACTTTGATTGGAAAGAGTTTTGTTTACTAGAATAAATAATAGTTATGAACATCGAAATCACATTTGAGAAAAGATAAATCAATATATTATTTTTGGATATTTCAGTGATAGATGTTTTTAAAATTTTCCTGTTACTTTTTAAAATATTTAGAAAAAAATAAAATAAAGATATGTTTCAGATTTGCAATGGTTTTGTAAGCTTTAGATAGAACAATTATACAAATCATATTATATTTTAATACATATAGAAATTGAATCTTAGATTTTAAATAGATAATTCGAAAATCTTGAAATCGAAGTTTTATCTAAAATTTGCCTGATGTTAATCAAATTATATATGCATGCTCATAAAGCTAAGAATAAAAAGATTCATAAGGACTATTTTATTCTTTTTCTATTCTTTCAATTCGAAAGAAGTTCTTTTTCAAGCTATCGCGAAGACTTTAAAAAAGTTTGTCATAATGTTAATTTTTTTAATAGTACTTAATAAATGAAATAACAATTGAATTTCATTTAAAAACTTTTTTTTAAAGAATTTTATTTTAAGTGCAGTTTAAATGTAAAATAATGATTATTTTAAGCAATAAATTTACATACATAAATTTATAACCTACATACCCATAAATTTATACTGATAAACTTTTAAGAGAGGTAATATTCCTAGATTCAAGCTCCTTAATACGTCTAAGAATGATGCTCTGACTCAAAAAAGCGTACAATCTCCTCAAGCCTGCGGCAACCCGATGTAAGCAAACGGCTTTCTCAATTGTAAGAGCACACAGTTCTTGCGCTTCAGTAAGCGAAAAAAACAAAGAATACTACTTACATATGTAATATCCGAGCCATCTGTCGAAAGATAATAGCCGTGCATTTACAAAAAAGAGAAATATACATATTATGAAGAAACTTTTTTTTATTTTTTTTTATTTAACGTCGCTGTTTTTATGCTATCATTACGATGCTAATTAGCGACGGAGGTTTCTCAGTGTGTTTGTGAACAAAGCACATGTAACGTACATTGGTGCTTTTATAAATCAGCCGAGAGCGGGATTCGAACTCTGAATCTTGAGATTACGAATCCATCGCTCTACCGACTCAGCCACTGACCACCTCTTGTTTATCAGTTTAAATATATGCATTAAGAAGTGAGTTTCATTGCTTAAAGTTATCACTCTTTTACATTTAATGGCACTTAAAATAAAATTTATTAAAAATACAGAATTCTTATTACATAAAGTTCGATAACATTCCATTCATTAAAAACTATTTTTTTCTCCATTATGACATATTTTATTTAAAATCTTCAGCGTTGCTCGAAAAAGAACTTCATTCGAATTGAAAAATAGAAAGGGAAGAGGATAGCCCTTATGAAAGTTTTTATTCTTAGCTTTATCAGCATTTTTCCTCACGATTGAATTATCCAGCGGATCTCCTTTTATCGTTTATGAACGTGGAATACGCTGGCGAAAAGCAAAGAGAAACGACTGTAAGAAATAAGGAGAATAAAGTTCAAGCAAAAGTTGAAATGATAAATCAAATGAAGTGTGCCGAAATTTTTAAAATTTTGTATTTTTTAATGAAAATTAAAATTTTATGATGTTTGACCGATTACATTTCTTTTGCCGTATATAAAACGAACATCAGTTTCCTAATATAATTTTCAAATAAATAACTAATTTTTCTGTATGAAAATTTATCGAATTTATTTATAAGATGAAGTAAAGCAGACCAAATTCTATTCCGTTCATATTTCTATTTTTATTTTATATATATTTTATATATCGATAAACAATTCAACAATAAATAAAGAAATTTATTGTTAAAGGTAATAAATTAATATTATAGGTACTTCAAGTATCCAAAATTATACGCTATCAAACTTCCGCCGAACTTCTTTAACGACTTAAAATCAAATAGCCATTAAATTATTAACTTTCTGAAAACTAAATGAAAACCAAGAAGTTAAACGAATTATCAAACGGTAAAAAAAACGCTCAAACTAAGAAGATCTTAAATCATCCAGCGGTAAGAATTGGGAGAAAGAAAGCGAGAGAGAAAAATATGCAAAAGAAACTTAAGGATACGTAAATTTTCGAGCATAAGAAAAGCTTCTTTGGGCTTTCAGCCCGCAAAGCTTTGAATAGCTTCTTTGCCTATATAAACAGAAAACGATTATCATAATCCGTCAGGGTGTACTTTGCCATGGGGCCGCATTAAAATCTTTACGATAACATATAAAATGCGGTCAAAAACTTTTCCAAGACCAATCAAACTGCTAACTTATAACATTAGGAGTACCGAGCTAACGAACTACTGTAAGAATGAAGAAAAAAAGGAAAGTTAAATATTTAACAATCCATAATCATGTTTTTATTCGCTTTACTTATGAGTATAATTTTTTATTGATTCAATTTTATTTATCCACACAATGGAAAATTATTTTTATACGTTTTTATATAAATTTTTATCGTATTCTCATTATTATATTCATCTTTTATTTTTCTCTGTCTACATGTTAACAAATTTCATCCTCAATTTGATATTCTTAGAATTATTGGTCTTACGTTTATTTGAATTTGATTATATAACTTTATTATGACTATATAACTTTTGTTGCACTTATGTTTTTTTAGACTGATTTTATTGTATGTTTTAATTTTGCATGGTATAAATTTTCTTTTATTCTTTCATTTAATAACTGCATTATACGTATTAATAAATATGTTATTTTAAATAAACAATAAATATTTTCTGAATTTTAGTGTATTTAATATGGAATTGGATCATTCATATCTTTTATAAATTGATACTACATTGCATTATACAATACCATACCTCCGAATTGAAAAATATATACATAAAATATTGAAAAACATAAATTTTCCCAACAATATTTCATTTTCGTAAAATTATTATTTTCGTTAAAACAAACATATTGAATAAATTTTTAGATAATGCACAATTTTTTCGGATTAAAAGTTTTGTTTTTAATGATAACAATTTCAAAACTCGTTTGTTTATCATTTAATTTAAATAACGAAAATGTAACTTTTTATTTGAAATTTATTTGATTTACGTTTTTTTAATACAAGTATACAGCATCGCTTTTAACAATGAACTTCGAGTTCAATAAACTTTAATGATTCAAATAATGCTTCGTTCAGTACTAAAATAAATTGCCTTTCAATCGAAGTAAAAGAAAAACAATCCTTTACTTTTTACTTCAATTGAAAAAAGGGAACTTATTCTTTTTTTGCAATTCTTCAGTCAAACGGAGACATAAACTACAAATTATAGCTTCCTTTGTTAGAAAGGTCGCAAGCTTCAGTCTTTCATATATAAGACTGAAGCTCTCAATATATAAGAATAATAAAAGTGAAAAAAAGAAGATTTTTGACTTTCAAGTTTCATCTCAATGGGCAATCAAAAGAAGAGCGCAGCTTCTTTATCACGCACTTTGTAATCGATTTGTCAAACGGCCATTTTTATCGACAGTTGTAAATAGCTTTTATAGATTTTTATGTCATTTACGAGTGCGCACTTATAAAGTCTTCGGCCTTATTTTTTAAAGAGATGCTTTTGAACAAATAATTATGAGTCATCAACGTTAGTGATTGAAAATGGCTAGAATAAAATTTAATTTTTCGTTCGCTGAATGGCAATAAATTAATTTTTATTGCTAAATCAATTTGCTTTTTTATAAATAAAGCTGATTATTTTTTACAATTAATTTGTAATATTTTTAACAAAATAAATGGACATTTAAATTTATATTTCATATGTTATTATAAAAATTGTTTGTTAAAAAATATCTATATATTTCATATATGATTGCATATTTGCATTATTATGAGTTATTATTTGCATTATTTTGAGAGTTTATTTCATGCGTGTCTTTTGTTTACTTTTATTTGCTAAAATACATTTGAAATTACGTATACAAATAATAATCATAAAATTATTGTTCACATTTAATGTTATTGTTATGGAATCAAAATACTATATTATTAATTTTATACAATAATAAGATGCATTTAATGACACATATCAATAATTAAAATTAAAATTTGAAAAATTAATAATTCCAATATAAAAAAAATCTTTACAATTTACTTAATCCTTATTTTTTTCAAGTAGATTTTAGATTCACAACAATCTAGTATAGTGCTTATAAAATTAATTTAACAAATGAATAATTATAGATTTAATCATCGTAACGATATTGCTAATTAATTTAAAGGTTAATTCAATGTAAGCTTATACGGTCTATAAGATTGGAAATATAATCTCTCGTTCTATAAATTATTCAGCATTCAATATATACATATATAAAACTGAAAGTACAAACAGAATGTGAAAGAGAACAGAGCTCCCCAAGGGTAACATTATCTCCCATTACTCCTAACGTTAAAATCTGTTACCTTCGAGGCTTTCTCTCTTTTTCTCTCTTGGTATATACCTTGAGAATGGTTGGTATAAGCCGTCAGTATGCATATTATAATTTTACTGAAAGCAGATAAATAATTAGTACGAAGTCGTTATGATAGTAATAATAATTATTAATATATCAAGCACGGATTTTCTCGATACACAAAAAGCTTTTTATGTTTTAATTAATTAAGAATTTAGAAGACATTTTTATGTAGTATAAAAATACAATTTTAAAATACAATTTTTGTGAAACTAATATTTTAATTGCATATTATAAAAAAATCATTATTATTCATTAAAAGTTATTGAGATAAGCACTAAATGTGTGAAACTGATATTGGATACTGCATATTGGATATGTTGATAGTATCATCACATTAATGAAAAACATATTTCGTATACTTTTAGAAAGCTTTTAAAAATTTTTTATCGATAACATCACTTAAAATACTATATTACAGAATTATTTAAACTTAAAAAAACTATTAGATGATTTCATTTAATACTAAATTTTGGAAAGTAAATATTTGAAAGAATCATCATATGAAAATCATAGAAAAATGATAATTTAATATATCACCATTGAACAAACATCGCAGATAAAAGAAAAATCGGATTTAAGAAATACAATTGATAAAAAACCTTAGAAAATTTTATATTCACAAAAACAGATCTTTTGAAATTGACTTTAGGTTGTTCTACAGAATCAAAGAAAAAAGATATAAAAAATATATTTTCTGTTTTTATTGCAAAGAATATACTTAAACGTTTTAAAACTATAGATTTCATTTCAAATTTATATAGCTTTGTATACTGAATTGTTAAATTAACTGTATGGAATTTTTACTACAGTGGGCCCATTATTAAAATTATAAAACATTGATTATAAAAATTAATTAATATATTTTTACTGAAGAATAATTTTAGCAAGTTTTAAGTTCATCCAACCTTTCAAAATTTTAAATATGGTGTTATTTTAAATAAAAATTTGTAATGCAAAATGAAATTTTTTAAAACTTCTTGCTAATTTTAAGCAGGTTATTGAAATTTAAAAAGTTTTATTCTCTTAGCTTTATCAAAAATTCTGCATAAAAAATGTTTGTTCATATCATATGCAAAAGTTATGTTGGCATATACAGCCAAAGGTTTTTATATACATAATGAAAACATAAATGTATATACGAAATTTTCACGAAAATACTTACGCATATGTTGAGGTGCTTATTATATCAACGTTCCAAAAGACTAATCGTCAAATCGGCTTACATTTACGAGTAACTTTGTGGCGAGATAGACAGATGTTTATTTATTTCGTGAAGCAGTAAAAATGTATAAATTAATATTATTAATACTTCGAAAATTATATTTATTTCCAAAAAAATTATTACATTAAATAAAAAAAAAAGATAATACTAAATTTAAAAAAAATAAATAATACTGAAATATTAAAAAAGACGGAAGAACGCACAGAAGAACATCATACAGTACTATTATTCGTCATAATAATAATAATATCAAATAAAAAACAGCATCAATTTATTTAAAAAAAAGTAATATCAGGATATAATTTTACATGAAAATAAAAGAAATATAACACAGAAAATATAATATAGAAGCTAAGGTCGTCAGTGTCTCAGTCGGTAGAGCGATAGATTCCTAATCTCGAGGCTCCGAGTTCGAATCCTGCTCTTGGCTGAATGATACAAGCACCACTGTACATTACATGTGCTTTGTTCACAAACACTTTGAAAACCTTCGTCACTAATTAGCATCACAATGATACAGCGACGTTAAATAAAATTTAAAAAAATAATAATAATACCGAAAAAACAACTGAGTTCTTCTAACCCACTTATACGCATACATAAATAATTTTTTTTTAATGGCTCATTTAATTTAATAGTCTTATTTTTTAATTTAATATTCGATTCAAATGGGTAAACATGAAATGTAGTAATAATAGATGAAATAATACAGTAAAGTCAATCAAATAAATATATTAATTCAGTGGGTACATAGACGTGAGAAATTTATTAAATATCAGCTAATTACCTCATCAACGTTGTTTTAAATCTGCCAAAAAATTAAATACGCCTAATCTCAGTAATCAAATAGCTTGAAAGTGTACGCTTAAACAAAAAAAAAATCAATCCAATTTTGATAAATAATATTGTTATTTCTTTAACCACTTTTTAAAAAATAGTTACTCCGGGTACACATATCCAACGAAGAAAAGCCACTAGATACTCTGGTGTATTAATGCGTACGATTTAATACATAAATACAGCGGGCATGAAACAATATATCCTCTTATCTGTACGCAGCCAACCTAGACAAGAATAATTCTATGTAGAGAGCAAGAGAGATATGATCGCCGAGCTTTTCTACCTAATATATATTTCACACGTGCATTTTGCATTCGTTTTCTCAACTTCTGAAAGGCTTTAAGTAGGACTACCCGGTATGCTAGTAGTAGTCTGGATGTGAGAATAACAGAGTGGTTACGTAATGCTTATACGTTTATATGAAATTCTACTTTCTTTCTGGATGGAGAAGAATAATACATAAAATTATTTTGGGCTATGAGATGGGGGCATATATTCATTTTGAAATGCTTATAAATGTGATTATTTATTTTTCAATCTTATAGTCCTTTTATGCAAATAAATTTTGAATTTTAAATTTGATAAAAGAATGATGGAAGTTATTAAATATGAATGTTAATTCTTTTATTTTTTAACTTATTTCTGCAGTTGGTAAATATTTATTAAATATGATTTTTCAATTCTTTTATGCGCGATATTTTTTTAAGAAGCGAGGAGGAAAATAAAAAAGGGAATAATAAGAGGTATTTGAAAACAATTTTAAAATCTGAATTTTAAATCACACGGTCAAACATACAAAATTCTTTGATTTTATATGCATCCACTTTTACGATAAACATTTTTGCTTATTCCAAAGGTAAAAGCTTTATGAAAAATAAAAAAGGAGTTATTAAAATTTCATAAATTGACCTATTTTTATTATATTTAATATACGACATAAGCTTTTATGAGAAATAATATATATTTTAAAATTAATTGTTTCGACAATCTCTACAAACCTTTGTCAGCTCAATTTGATTGTAAAACTATCGAACGATTATACAGACTAATGAAACTTCCATAACAAAATGTATCTAAATGATATTTCATTTAGAAACGTACAACTTCCTTTAACAATCTCTGCAAATTGAAATCGGCTGTACTTTTTTCCCAACTACCGTTGGTAGTCGTGTTGTTTCGATAAAAATAGAAACATCAATACCTAGAGAACAACTGCAGCTGTGAAAACACATTGGAGTATACAATTTGCGAAGATGAATATCGAGCTTGTAAATCTGACATTTAATTACCGGTTACTAGAAAATCAATTTTATACAGGAATCGCTGAAATTGACGTGTCATTAGTGATTTTATGTATGTTTAAATATTATGTTATTTATGTTAAATATATAATTAAATTTTAATTTTACTACCAGACTGAAAATATAATTAACCTATATTTTTATAATTTTATATTTTATCTTAACGCGTTTTTAAATTTAAGAGCTTTTTTTAAATATTTTTTTAATTTTTAATATTTCCTAATTTTTATACATCGCATATACAGAATATTTTTCAAGTGTATTCTTGTTATTGTTTGTCTGAGTAAGCACGGCTGTTACTACTTGATATACTGTAGTATATAGATTTTGCACATTTTTTTAAGCATCGACAACTTTTCAAGTATTCTTCAAATTGATAATATATTTACTTATTTTATTTTCACACGAAAAATGCAATTTATATTTATACTTGTTGAAAATCGAATAATAAAAACACAAATTAGAAAAATAAATAAAAAATTATAATAAAAAATAAAAATTTAATTTTTAGAAAAATAAATAAATTAAAATTTATATAGTCACTAATTTAAACTTTGTTTTTCATTCTTGTCATTTGGTCGAACTTTTGGAATCCTCGGTTAACAGTATATGCTTTCTACACTTATCCCTAAAATTTCTAAGAAAACCACAGATTCCAACAACTGCTACAACTTCAAAACTATTGAATCAAACGTAAAAGCTTACACGCATTTTGCACTTTCAGTGTCGCCAGAGTGCTTCTTTAATTTTATTAACGAATTTGGTTATTTCAATTAGTTTATGGAAATCATTTGATCTAATCTTTTAATTACATTTTAATAAATTATTTTTATAAATTATTAAAGACAATCGATATTAATTATAAATAATAAAGTACAATAATATTATACTTATAAAAGACTGAGGTCGTCAGTGGCTCAGTCGGTAGAGCGATAGATTCATAATCTCGAGGTTCAGAGTTCGAATCCCGCTCTCGGCTAATTTATACAAGCACCAATGTACGTTACGTGTGCTTTGTTCACAAACACACTGACGACCTCCGTTGTTAATAAGCATCGCAATGATAGCATAAGTACAGCAACGTTAAAAAAAATTAGAAAAAAAAAAATTCACTGAGAGTACTTGGTTATTTGGGGTTATCTTATGAAATTCAAAATAAACAAAATTTTTTTGCATATCTTTTTTCAAGCCCAATTAATTCTTTCTTCCATTGAATTCTGAGATTTTCTGTTATCCCAAAGCTTTTTTTTTTGTCTATTTTATATCTGAGCTCTCATTTTTCGCATAATACTTTCCACACTCATCGATTTGCTTCCTTTTATCACACACACTCTCTTTTTTTTCTCTAGTTTATTCCACTATACATTTTCGTAAAGCACACAAGCCTTTTCCGCACGTTCTCTTTCGCCTTTTCAATTTCAATATGCTTCAGTATCAACGTCGTTTCTCTCAATTTTTTTTCCTCCTACTGTTTCTATATGTCCGCTTTGCTCTCTTTTTTTTCCTTCCTTTTCTAATTTCTGTAAACCTTGCATTTTTGTGAAGCGCTCGGTTTTTTTATCTTTTCTTTTGCTCTTATTCACCCATATTTTTAATATCGACACACTACCCAAAAAAAAGGAAAAAAATATATGACAGACAAGCAGTAAGCTTCGAGTGAGCTGTAGGATTAAAATCATAAAAAGCTCTTGCATTCAAAAGAAATATTTTTGGGTATTGCTTGAAGCTCTGCGAATGACGCCTTTTTGCAAAGAATTGAATTTGAGAAATTTACGAAATAACGATTTTACGATTAATGAGATAATTATCTTTGTGGAAAATTCCTTTGAGATTATAATCAAATGCATAAGGCTTTGTAATTAAAATAATTGCATCATTTCGTTTAAATTATTAATAATTAATATTAAAAAAAGGGAATTATTTAAAATACATACAATTTATTTGTCATTAGATGGGTTGGATATGTAAGAAGCTCAATAACAAAGAATTTCGAAAATGAGGCCATTCCTCACCGTCTTTTCACATCTCTTCCACCACCTGTGTATCTAATTGCTTTGACTATTTTAGATACAGTTGTTTTCAAAAATTTTTTATATAAGGATAGTAAATAGTAGCACTATAATGCTAAAAATGAAAGAAATTGAATTAAATAATTTTTAAAAAGAATTATAAAATGTAATGAAAAAATGAGGAAATAAAAAAATATTGGCGGCAAAAGGTTGCAAAGGAAAAAGAATAAAATACCACAAACTATTTTAAAGTTTGGATCCATTCCCAAAAATGAGGTGCAGGTCTAATAGAATTGAAAGAGATAAGAGACATTCTGAAAACTTATTAAATGATTAATTCTGATCTCTACTAACAACTACTAATAAGATTGAAACTGAAGCAAGGAAATAATTGACAGAATTGAACAATCGAATAGATGTCATCTTCCTTCGTGACAATACCAGACCGTGAACACTTTTGATGATTCGACAAAAATTTAGAGAGCTCGATTTGGAAGTTTTGATGTTCTTAACTTTTATTTTTAATCTTACAATTTTGGAATACCATTTATTCTGTTCACTGAGTAACTTTCTCAATGATCTGAAGTTTTTTGTTTCTTCATTACAGAAATTCTAAAACAATAGGATAATGATTTCACTCGTAATATGGCAAAAGATCATATCATCTATCAAAACGACTCATGATTGATTTTAAACAAAATTCTATTAAATAGATATATAAAAACTCTATTAAATTCAATTTGTACAAAATAAAAAATTGTATTCATTTGATCTTCTAAAAAAAGGTTATTTCAATGCTACTCTATCATCACATTTACTTCATGATTGACTACTCATCAAAACGATACCAAAATACACGATGTAGTATTCAAATGCCATCAGTTAAAATCTTCATGACTAAATCTCAAATTAATATGAATAAGTTGTATAGCTATATAAATTCTTTAATTAAACCATTACTGAATGTCTGCTTTTGAAGTTGTTGCCTATTTCGTATAGCCACTAGTCTCGATTACCTCAATCACGAAAACGTCATGCACATTCGTCAATTCCAATGGTATACATAGAAAGCTTTAGGACGATTCAGTCTCTTTATAGAACATCTAGTTCAATACTCAAGGTTTTAGCGAAAATTGGCAGTAGCTGTTATATATCGTACTTTTCTTTTGGAAGATCGTTCCGATGGTATAAAACATACGGCTCTTTTTCAATATCTCTTGAATAATTAGTTGTTCAATAGGCAAATACTTTTTTGCAGGTAATTTGAAAAAAAAAAAATTATTAGATGCCTAAAAGTGATGGTTTAGAATAAAAGAAAATTAACCATCATCTATGGAATTAACGAACAAAGAATATATTATTGAAAAGAAATTATTTATTTTTATTTAATATTGTTAAAAAATCTTGGAGTTGTTGTTTAGAACTTTACATTTAAAAATTTTCATATGTTTGTTTATGAATATCCATTATTTTAACTTTTAAGTTATTACGTTGTAATAAGATTAAAAAGTTTAACAGTATCCCAAAAAGTTTGTGAGTCAATAAAAAAAACTTTTAATGTCAAAAAGTGGATTATGATGAACATAAATGTCTTGGGTGACCAGGTTTCCAGGTTTGCAGCAACTCACATATAAAAATAAGAACGTTTATGTGCTTTTTTTACTTGACAAAATATTAAACATTATTGCTTCTGAGTATTGCTACAAAAAATGAAAATACGTTTTTCTAGACAAAAATTACGTGGTGAATGGTTAATTTATATTTGGAATTAGAAAAAATCATTTGAGTTATTTTTATCAATAATTCTAAATACTTTTTTATTTCTTTATATTTATGTTAAACAAAAAAAAATATATATTTTTTGTATCTCATGTACAAATATTTTTTAACATGTTAAAATGCTTTGCCAAAAAGTCGAAGACTTACGCATCATTCAATAATTTTTTTGAAAAATTATTTATAAATAGTGTGGCATCTCAAAATGTTTATTTTTTTGCGGTTATGTTTGTTCGTAAATAATACCAAAATTTGTGCAAAATTTCACTTTGCCTTTATTACACCTTACCTTTGAAGCTGTCTACTCCTCCATCATCTCACACGCACACAACAACCTCAATGATTCTTTTTTAAATAAAAATCAAAAAAGAGTTTTCCCTTATAAACAGTTCAGGCACGAAAGGGATTGAAAAACAAAATAAAAAACTAATCATAAATCAGTGAAAATAAAACGAAACAAAGATAACCACTGCATGAAGAATAGTTAACAAACATTTAATTGCATCTCCGCAGTATTCAATCTAAAGTTTGAGCAGTAACGTAATCAAAGAAACTTCTAAATAATGCATTTAACTTTATAATCTTCTTAAGTGCCAAAAGTTTTTCCGACGCGAATCAACAAATCCTGTTATAATAACAGCCTCCAAGTTATCTCGATATAATTGAATAGCCTTAATCTTCAACATCTATCATCATCATCAACATCATCTGCGAGTAAACCTTTCGAGTCATCGTATATAAAGCATCGTTTATAATGGCCATTTCTATAGTCACAAACGTTTAACGATACACGCGCTTTCAGCCACGCATAACATCCTAATTGTCCATTAAAACACAGAGAGGCATCGCAAGCTCGCATAGCTACACTTGTATCTAGCTCGTTAAATCGAAGACATATGTATAGAGAGAGAGAAACATGTCCTATAACAAGCTAATGGCATCATAATGGCTACATAGTTGCAAGGCATTAGTAAAGAGTCAATCTAATAGCTACACATATGACGCAAATTTATATAGACGATAAAGGAATAAGGCTTCAACGTGTTGAGAATATTGTTAAACTTGTATGTAACTATATGTACACATGTTGATTTTGTCATTTCTGAATGAGCATCATGATTGGTTGGTAGTATTGTTGATGATGTCGATAAAATTTGGCTAATGAGGATAAATGATTGCAAAGTGTGGTTGAAATCGATTGTACGTATGGCTAATACATTTCTTTGATAATTGAAAAATCAAGGACTTGTATTATAGGGATTTTGTATCATCATTTTGAAGCGGTTTATAAAATTGAGAAAAAGACAAGTTTAATATATTTGCATTGTAACGATTATCAAATGAAATATTATTTAATTCAATTTTTTTCGTATTGTATTAAAATTATATACATTGATTCGTTAGATTTTTTCTAAATAAATAATACATATATTTTATATTTAAATTTTATGATCATAAAGGGATTTTGTTATCAGTCACGATTAACCAACCACTATTAATTTTAAAAAATTAAATAGGTTATCTGAATATCTTTAATAATATGAAAGTAATAAAATTACTAGTTCAGATTACGTAGAATTTATTTTTAAAAAATTATGAATTAGTTATATTTGAATAAATTTTATTTAAAAATACGTAAACATACCTGCATTTAAATTTTATGATTTGCAAAGGTTTTATCTACAGCAGGGAAAAAAATGAATAGTTGGCACAACAGAATTTAAATAAAAAACCGATAAGATTTATAAAACCATAAAATTCAAATGCATGTATGTATACCTTTTAATGAGATGGACTAAAATATATCTCGTTCATAATTTTGTCTTTTTTGTATAAAAATACACTTCTGCACAAATGGGTGTATTCGCCTACATTTTTTCAAATATATGTAAAAAAGATTCATTTATTAAAACTTTGGTTCTTACTTTATTCAAATCATGCATGATAAATCATTTAAAAAATTCATGTAATATTTTTATTTGCACTCATTCAAATATCTTGTAGTCTGAGTTATTTAAAATGGATTTTTATAGAAAATATCTATAATTAATTACTATATTTGTAATTTTTATGATATAATTTTATTATTTAACAAAAAATACCTGCAATTTAATCTAATTAACATTCTAACGATGAAGATTCCAATCAATTTTTTAAATATCCATTTGTTTCACTATTATAACATGGTAGTATAGTAATTTAGAATTCTACTTTTGATTCACCAAAAACTATGTTTTTATTACGAAATTATAACCATAAATGCTATTTCGCCCGTAAAAGCCAATGTTAAATTTTTATATTTCTGTAATTTTTTTTCACTGTATTTGATCAATAACCTCATATTTTTAAAACTCCCGTGAAAAGCTTATAACTCACACTTTTCTTGGTATTTTTCACTACATTTACTATATATTTATGAAAAAACTCCGAAGCCACCTTAAAATAAAAAAAACCATTTCATTCCACCCTTGCACTTCATCCATTACACTAGCATATCTATACACGAATTCACACACACACAAGGCAAAAGTTACACGCTGTGCATTTACGATGAGGATGCAACAGATAAACGCGACTTTTTTTTTAACGACCTTTAGCGCGAAAATTAATCGTTGCTATATCCAGGCTTCCGAGGAGGGCTATTAGCAAAGTAATTCGTTGAGTTTGCAACAATTTTCAAGATAAAAGATCCGCAACAAATTAAATCGCATTCTTTTTGAATTGAAATTGAAAAATATTTGTTAATATGTACGATACTTTTTCTGGGAAAAGAGCAAAAAAAATGTAAGATCGATACAGCAACGTACGATCAGTTTAATCCAAAGTTTATAGATTATGCAAGCCAAACTATATGAATATATGGATGTGAACAATTTTAGATCAATAAAGAAGAAGCTTATGCGTGCGTGTATATGTGCGCGCGCACGCGTGTGTGTATGCATGTATGCGTATACATGCGTGTGGTTGTGTGTATGCGTGCGTGTGTGCATGTTTATGTATAATAACGTACGTCGATAGAATGAATTACTCGTGACCTTTATAAATGGGAATTCCCGAGAGGTTTATACGACAAGAGCAAAGCAGTTTCTGTTTTATGAGCGAACTCAAGTTTTTATTGAAGAAAACAAGAGAGTTTATACGACAATTTTATGTCTTATTTATGTTGGGAATTTTAAAAATAAAGTTCATACTTAATTTGCATAGGCAGTTATAATCAATAGTTATAATTACATCATTATAACTTTAATACCGAACAATAAATTTCAAAAAATCATAATTATAAATTTCTATCGAATATTTCTTTATATAACATGATTTTTCTATGAAAAATTTACAGCGCTGTCAGATAAAATTTTTTCAAGAATAAGAAATTTCATAAGAAAAAGTCTATTATATCCATTAGAAAGAATATTGACAGACGTTCTTCTCATTAAATAATTGCATTCAATAGTTTTGAAAATAAAAGAGAAAGCGTTGGAGAGATGTCGAAATGTGCTATTCTTAAGGGTAAAGCATGCGAAATATGCTAATATTCTACGGAAATTTGAAAAGTGCAAATTTTCACCTCATATTTAAAATATGCGAGTTTACTTTCGAAAGCGACGTATAACTTCATGACCTTAAATGATATCTTTATAAACATTTGATTGAAAAAATAGGTGTGTATCGATCATTAGAACTAAAACAGTTAATTGCGAATTTTAATCTTTACTAGATACTTTAATTCAATCGTATAACATTAAAAGGATAGAAATGTCTTCCTTAACACTCTTATAAAAACTTCCAATTTCGAATTCCCGTCATTGCGACGACTTCATTTGATGCAAAATAAACAACACTACAAATTAACAATTTTCTCTTCCACCGGTTATTTAAACTAAAGATGATTTTAGTATTTACAAAACACTTTAGTTAATACTTTACAACGTAAATACATACTTCATGATTGCGTAATTAATTTCAGTACTTCCATTCGTTGAAGTTTGAAGCGAAGTAAATATAGTACATACTTTACGATTACTTATGGTATAATGGTGATTTTTGTAAGCAAAGTTTTTTCGAAACATAAATTTTAAACGCATACTTTCTGTACATAAATATTTACGTGGTTATACACAACTTTCCATATCAGTCCAATGCATAACTTTGTGAATTATTTGTTCTCCTTTGACTTGCTGTTTACCATTAATATTGCGCTCATGGTTCTTCTATGAAATTGAAGCGCGGACCACAAAGAAATTCTTTAGAATTATCATAAGGCTTTTACAATATTCAACTCAAATATCATTTCATCTTTTTATACAATTTTAAATATAACACTTGGTACTAAATACTAATGACAATTAGTATGCATAAAATATTATAAAATTAGCTTTTTGTTTTGCCTTATTTAAGAATTTATAATGCTAACATACTGCATAATTTATTAAATGTACAATACACACATTATATGTCAAATCATAATGGTCATGCGCTATTATTATTCAAAATAATATGAATGGTTATAACTAAATCATACCAATTTGAAATATAAATATTATCCTGTATAATTAACGTTATTCAAACCTATCTATAAATTATTTAAATACAGCAAATTATATAACAATTATTTTTCATTGTTTCAGGAACATTGGCAGACAAACCGACCTACAAGCAGTTCGTCGGCACGGTGCACGTTATGAAAGCGGTAGCTTCCCACATGGTTTTGACATTCTGTACACGCAGCTCCGAAGGTCAAAAATTTTCCGTCCTCCTAGGCCGTGAGCATAAATTGACGAAAAACGAAGTCAACGGCGTTCACAAGCTTCTTCACAGACGCAACGTGCGCGTTTTAAACATACGCGAAAGTTGCAAGAATAGCGCTGCTATTGAACGACCGATCATTTTCGTTGGTATTTTTGCTACTTTTGTCTGTGCAGTATTGAGAAATTTTCTTGTCAATTAAATGAATTTGAAAAAATTTTAATGATTAACCAAGTTAGCGATGAAAATAATATTGTCATCCTGAATTTGTTGAACGTGTTGTCGATCTGCATTGTGGAACGGTGTAATGAAAAAAATTACATGTTAACGCGATAATTAAATTTTTGAAAATTTAAAAATTCCTGATTGGAGAAATATTTTAAATTCAAATATAAAGTTATTAAAGCATTCCAATTAAAAAAAATTTTTTAAATCAATTTAATGAATAACAAAAAAAGTTGTTTCTTAAATTAAATTTGGAATAATATGTAATATTCAAATATAAAATATTGCAGAATCGTAACCAACATATCTTCATTCACAAAATATTTCTGACTCAGTGAACTCTAATCAAAGTAAAGATTGATTAATTAACGTTAAAATAAATGATGTTTCGTTATAGAATCTAACGATCGAAGTCTTTTAACGAGCGTGTATGATCGATGACATAAGAAAAAAATTTTTAGAACAAAAAAAAGTTCAATTTATAAGTGTATTAACAAACATTTTAAGAAAGAAAGTTGTTTATCATTTGTAAGCATTAAAATATTTCTGTTATTATCAAGTCATAAGTGATATCAATTATTAGCTTTATATTTTGTTTTCGGTGAAAACGGGTGATATACTCATGACTTTATCAAAGATGATTCCAAAGATTTTATAAAAGATTTATATTGATGAAAATTTTGTTTAATTATAACAGAAAATTGAGTGAAAGATCAATATATTGACATTCACTTACAACACGAAATTTCATATTAATAAAAAATACAATTTTTGTTTGAAATTAACATTTAAAATTAAAATTAACAAATCAATTTTTTCATAATTTTTAAGCTTTAAATGCTTTTTGAATACCTTTTTCTTATCCAAGGACCAAGAAAAAAAAAAACTATTGCAAAACAAAGAGAGATGGACATCTTGTAATTCTGCAAACGCAATCGTAACGTCTCTCGTACTTAAAAAGTGAACCTTTCATCTCTTTTAAGTTAAACAGAAGAAAAAATATATATAGAAAGAAAGAAGTAGAGAGAAAATAGAAAATTCTCAAGTGTCGTACTTTGGGGCTTGTAAGAGCGAAACGACAAAGCATCACTCGACGACAGATGGAACGCGAGTTTGATCGTACGTTCAGTTTTCTCTTTTTCTTTCCTTTTGAGTTCCTGAGACTTTTCCTCTTTCTTTCTTTCTATACCTAATGACGAGATGGCAAAAAAAAGAGTAATAGGAAAATTGAAAAAAGAATGAAAAAAAATGAGCTAAAGAATGAACGAAAAAAAAAAGAAACGAGCAGGCTGCGATTTATCGAGCGACGTACGCACGCGCCTTCATTTTAATTTTGATAAAGAGAAGAAGAAAAAAGAAAAGCCAAGGGTAGAAAAAAGAAAATAAGTAGAGTGTGTGTTTTTTTACACACGCATGGCGCAACGTGTGCACACTTGACTATATACTTCTTTTGTTACTGGCTACATTTTTTTATCAATATTTCTTGGAAATTTTTTATTCTCTTTTTGCGATGGAAAAAATTTTTTTTTCTTTGATACTTTATGGTATTTTAAGAGTGCTCGAATCAATGCTTTTTTTAACGGGTACTTTTTCCAATATTTAAATTTTTAATGTTAATAAAATACATAGGAAGAAATAGAATATTAGCTAAAGATTTTAAAATTTTGTAAATTTATTATTAAATGTAACATTTTAAACTCTTTTATAAATCTATATTCAAAGAATTGAACAAAAAAGGTTTAATTAAAAATGAATTGATTGGCAAAAAAATTTTCTTTTGGGAATATAAAAATGGCATGTAAAACTTTTTCTAATAAAATAACCGAACGTGTATGAAAATCTGTGATGAAAAAATTTTCATTCCTGAATTCATAAACGATTTTTTGATAAATCAATCGACTGACTAAACTACTACATTTATTGAAATAAAAAAATTTCTAACAATATTCATCTTTTATAAAAAGTAATTTTCACTTTACAATGTTACTGCAGATTTATAATAAAAGAATAAGAAAAAAACAATATTCCGTGACAACTATCGTCGTTTTATTTTTCTAACTAATCGCTGATTTCGAGCACTCTTAAATGCACTCAAAGAACTGATGATAAATTTTCAAAAGCCGTATGCACTTGACATTTAAGCTTACCTATTGATCGTAATACTGCCTACCGCCAAGTAAACTGATTCACGTTTGAAAATTAAGAAAAAGAAGGAAAATTGTGCGTGATGTTTTTAATGTTTACAATCTTTACACTTTTGTGGCTTGAAGAAAAATATGTAGCTAATTTTTTTTCTCTAATTCAACCATACCAAAAGAATAATTTAACAATAAAATAGCATAGCTTAATAGTTGAAATTTAAATACATTAAAAGTTTTTTTCGACAAATATGATATTGACAGAAAAGTAAAAATTTTTTATTAATAATCATTTCATCACGATTCTGATTACAAAACATCAAATTCTATCATCAACCTGCATATAAACTGTAAAAAAAATATTTAAAAAAAAGGAAAAAAAATGTAATAGCTAACAATTAAAATATGTATAACCAATCACCCTTAAGTTTTATGATAAACAAAAAATAAAGAGCTCTATTAGTCGAGAAAAGGAGCTTTGGCCATAATAATTAAGTGTTCTTATTTATATACTTGTACAAAATCTTATTTGTAAGAGGAAAAAAGGCAGACGTTATAGAAGAGACGATAAAGTTAATCATATGTTATGTGTAGTGCATTATAACTTGTATAACTCTAAATGGCTTTCTGTTGCGATTCGCTAAGAATTAATGATGGAGCTTTTTTTAAATACTTTTAATGATACTCGGGATAATCATCCAAAAAATTTTTAGTTTCTCTAATTGTTTTAAATTATTTCGAAGATTAAAGAAATAAAAATTTATCTACCAAAAAATTAGCATCATCAATGAAGTATTTAATCCATCGAGATAAACGAGTCAAATGAAGGAATCTGAAAAGATTAATATTGTGATCGCATATGAATTTAAACATAACGATAATCGTAAAAAAATGTAATTGTTTAATAACAATTCGAAAAAGTTGAATATTTATAATTATTTAAAATATACTTCAAATTTTAATTGTTAACAAAGTGTTAATCGTATACATGATATTTTATTCCAAGGGAAACGAATAATTATTTCAAACAGTTGTATATAATACTTTTGTTTCTACTATTAATTACGTATAATATTTAAAAAAATCAATATCTATTCACAAATCTATTGCTTATTATTATTATTCATTAAATTATGAAATAAATAAATTCATATAAGTCAGTTTTATTGAATAAATAAGAAATTTTATCTAAGTAAATTTAAAAAAAAATCTTATAAGAATAGAAAAAAAATCTTTAATAATGAAGAAATTTCATTGAATATATAGAGAAAATTATGCGTGTAAAAATAAATAATTAAATAGTATTTAATCCATTCTATTTATTTGATAAAAACGTTTATGTAAACATGGGCAGTTTTTGTGATACAGAAAATTATAATTCATAATCTCCATCATTTGATAATATGCTTATAAAAGAAAACAATGATTTCATATAAAAAAAGCAACAATGAATATTACAGAAAGTAAATAAATCAATTGCTTTGATAAAAATTATTGCTTCAATCAATACGCGAAACCATCAAACAAACAAAAATTGCCCCTGTCCATTTCCGTCATGGTTATATACACCGCAGTTACAAAACGATTTATTACGCAACATATAATCTCGTATGAAAAAGCTCAGCCCCCGTTTTCTGAACATTGTAAATGACAGGCATCTAAAGCTTTTCCCCCCTTATGTAGTAAAACTTTTTGGTTGTTATTCTTTTTTTTTCTTTTCTTTTCCTTTTCCATATATCCTTTCCAATGCTCGTCGTTGATCGATGAACATTAGTTTATTTTTTTTTCTTTCTTTCCTTTCGCCTTTCTTTTGTGAAGAAAAAAAAGAAAATCCGAAACCCTTTTCTTCCCTTATCATTTTTTATAGCTTATTTTCTTGTTTTTTTTTATTTAACACTTCGTTGATTATTATTAATTTTTTTTTTTCCACGAAACGAGCGGATGTCGCTCGCTCCATATAACACATGCGCTATCGATATAATTATATATCATACTGTCAAGTAAAAGTGAATGAGAGTGAGTGTGTTAAAGAATGAAAAAAAAGAAATGGGAAAAAAAAATAAATAAATTAATATGCGAGAAATCTTGTTTTGAATTAAAGACTGCACTTACACCGGATATACTTGGATTAAAAGTAAAGTATCGTGCTGAGCTTCCCTTGTCATGAATTTGTTATTAGGGACGATCAATTATTCAAAATTTGTATCATTTGTTTCGCAATGGGAGATTACGACAGCTTCGAGATTTTATTGGATAGAATTTGTTTCTTATTTTTAATGTTAATATAAAAGAACAAGAGCTGAGTTAACAAATATTTAAATCGAATAAAAATAGTTTTTTTTAAAATTTTTTATTATTCCATATATTTTTTAAAATACGCATATTTCGAAGTTATGTTGGGAAAATCTAAAAAAATATAAAAAATTATAAAAAACCAAAAATTCACAATAAATTTAGTAATAAATACTTGAAAAACTTTATCGATATTTTATTTTGAATCGAACAAAAAATTATTATTTATTCTAGAAACTATTTATGTAACCCAATTGGAACAGTAGTTTAAATATAATATTTACGTTAAAAATAAAAATAATAATTCGTCGAATGTGTTTGTTAGTTTAATAATAAATGATCACAAAATATGTCGTTAATTATGAATACAACAAATTTGTTGTACAAATTGTGTGTAAATGATTAAAGATGTGGTAAAAATTAATGAAGCGTCTGAGCGCGCTATTTATGTTTATCAAAAAATAAAGTAAAAAAAACTCTTTACATAGGTAAAAGTATTTATTTCAGATTCATAATAAATTTTGTCAAATATTAAAATCTAATGACATTAAAAATACAAAAACATAAAATAAATAAATAATTTATTCCATAAATTATTCAATCAATAAATTGTTATTTATCCAACAGATTAATATGTTAAGTTTGTTCAGTGCAAGAGCAGTCGTTAACAAGTAACTGAATCGACGATGATAGTGTATATGCAATGCGTGCGTGTGCGCGTGCAAGTTTGTTGTTTAAAATCGCTTTAGAGTTTTTATTTATTGTACAAAATGCTAAGCTTTAAAAAATAAATGACTTAGTACCTTT
This sequence comes from Anastatus disparis, assembly GCA_017163975.1. Lineage (NCBI taxonomy): Eukaryota > Metazoa > Arthropoda > Insecta > Hymenoptera > Eupelmidae > Anastatus > Anastatus disparis. The sequence goes on along the minus strand of JAFFSR010000333.1, from coordinate 11,819,187 downwards.
GTATGTATATCGTTGTATGCTTAATTAAATGTATAAAAAAAAAGGAAAAAAAAAATAACTACAGAACAATAAAAGAATGATTGCGACGTTTAAATGTATTTATTTGGATTTTTTTCTACCTCATGAAACTTTTATATTTCAGACTGTATTTATACTAATCTAATTAATATGGGTGAATAATTAATAAGGAAAATAAAGGGTTCCGATTTAGTCCAGGTAAGTTCAAATGCATTATTTAAGTCGTTTTATTTAACTGAATTATTATTGTACATAAAATAACTTAAGTTATATCACAGATCGTCAGTGGCTCATTTGGTAGAGCTTAGGATTCGTAATCTCGAGGTCCCGAGTTCGAATCCCGCTCTCGGCCGTATGATACAAGCACCTCTGTACGTTACATGTGCTTTGTTCACAAACACACTGATGATCTTCGTCGTTAATTAGCATTGCAATGATAGTATAAGTACAGCGACGTTAAATAAAATAAAATAAATTTAAGGTATGACTTATTGGAGTATATGTAGGTTGAGTGTTTATAGAATGAGTGAACTTATTTTTGTCAACATGAATCACATATTATTGTATGATTATATATTTTTTTTCTATAATTTATTATATATTGCCGATATCTTGACTGCGCTCTTTACACGCTTGATTTTAATGTAATTCATTTTGACTGATAGGTAATTGAGACTGATTTTCTGTATATTTTTATCTACATTCATTGCATGTATTCATTTTTGTTTGGTTTTTATCTGTGATATCACTTTTAATTTAACTTATTGACTTACTAATATAATATTATTATTTCTTTTATTTTCTAAGACTGTGATATCATACTGTGTAATATTATTTATGTATTTTATGTAATTTTAATTTAAGTGTGTATTACACGCTATTTCTGTACATACTATATCTATCTATCTATCTATTCTACCAAACTAAATCACATTTTTATATTATGTTTTGATTTAACATGCAAATTAATTATTTATAACACATTTCCTTCAAAAAATGCAAAATAGTTATAAAAAATTCAAATTTTTATTTCATTTACAGTATTTTTATGATTTCCAATATAATATTTATAAGAATAAAATTTACTTCTCATTAATTTCTCGTAAAAAAATTAGAAATTTCAAGATTATTTGTACAATTAACAGCTTAAAAATAAATTGATGAATACCCAACTGCGGCGCTACGAGAAAAGACAATTGAGTTGACTGATTAAATCAGCAATGGAGCACGACGTCGATAAGAAAAAAAGGGGCTAGATAATTAAGGTTAATTTAACAATTAAATCCCTTCTTTATCAATACAACTTAGAAAACTATGCACGACAGATTCTTTTGCTAGTTTATACACCCATGTTTCATGTCATCTTACGTTCTAAAGTGAATTCCTGAGATGCCTGACCTCGCGCAAACAGATATTATTAACTTTTCACGTTTCGTGGGATGTTGAAAAATGAATCAGCTAATAGAATAATTTTTCCTAGAGGAAGATTAATAAACTTAAATAAGATTAGGAATGTTAGTTACTAAAAGATAAAAACAAGATATTACAATAGTATAAAAAAAATAATTATAAATATTAATTATACATTTCTTTTTTATATTAACGAAAAATTGATTTACAATAATTTTAAAATAACAAATTCATTATCAAATAAAGTTTTTAATAAAAATGGTATTATTTTAAAATTATTTTGAATATAATTTTATATTTTTTATACTATTTTGCCTACATAAATTTAAAAATAATTTTTAAAATTTATAGTACCTTCAAAGTTTTATTTTTAAACTCTATACATTTCTACACAAAGTACATAAATTTTTTGCTTACAACATTTACGAGATAAAAGTGCATCAGGTTAAAAGTATCTACTACTGTCATTTAAAATTTACAAGACGTAAATAATAAAGCTTTCTATGAATGAAAAAATAAATGTAACCTTTTAAACGAATAGGACGAATAAATGTGAGTGTAGTGGATACATTCCGAGTTTAGTCAGCCCTAGTATCTAATATATATGTCAAAGATGTGGGAGCTATTTTATAATGTCACCTAAAACACTATTTACTTTATTTATAGTTAAATTTCTTAAAATTTATTCATGCTGCAAATTAATTTTGTTATTTGAAAAATTTTTTTAACGTAATATTATTAAATAAAAAGAAGAGTATACATTTTATCTCTTATCTACGTTAACACATTTTAATACGGAGACTAGGAGCATTAAAATAAAATTTTATCTGTTTTCGTTTTAACACATGAATTATTCAAATCTAACATCTATATGTACACACTTGCTAGTGCGGTCCGCAAAAAAATGCTAATTGTTATACGCTGTAAACTTTCGAAAAAATAAAAAAAACTTTACCTCACTTTTAGAACAAAAATATGCTAAATAAGTTAAATTTTTTTTTCACTTTTTGGTGACATTTAAAAATTTTCTGTTAGCTAATCTAAGTTTTTAATATTATTAAGCCTAATTAGTTAATCACAAGTGGTAATCTACTTAATATTAATAAGCGACAATTATAGTATTATATTGTTTAGATCGAAATTGGCATGAATATAAAGAATACTTTCGATCTTTGAAATATTTTTTTATTAAAAAATATCTTATTCTTTAAAATTTTTTAAAAACGAATCAAATTCTATGAAGTTTAAAATTTAATCAATTCTGCGTTAGAAAATAACGAATACGTGTCTAAAATTCATGAAAAAAAATTTCCAATAGTTTGAAAGATACGACGCACGTAAAATTTCATCGCCTACGTACACACATGCATATGCACAATATAAAAAAAATGTATTATATAAAAAATCTGAAACTGTCTTTTTTAAAATAAAAAATTTCGTACCCATTTTAAAAAGATATAAGTTTGAGGAAATTTTCTATTGTTGAAGAATATTTAATTATAGTTTACAGTCAATTTATTTTTTCAGCTCAAATTATTTTTTTCAAAATTGGAAATTTATAGAAAATTAGAAAAATTGGAAATTTTGCACTAGATTGGGTCTCATTGAAGCCGAAAGCTAATTTTTTGTATGTCAAGAAATATGAAATAAAATGTACAAAAAAATATTCTGAAATTTCATAATTTAAATGTCATAAAATGACTATATTTTATTCTCAATTACAAACCAATAAACTATTTTGTAAAACCCAAATCAATAATCACAAACAATGTAGCTTTTGAGCGTTTTAAAGTCATCTCTTCACTTATTTAAAAGTAAAGCCGAGTAAAGTTTTATTACCACAACTAAATCAAGCAAATTGTGAAAACATCAAAATATAAAAACAAAAAGTTGTATTATCCTCTGGCCTACAATGCAAAGAAGCCATCACAATAAAAAACGAATAACCATAAAAGTTCTTAAAACTGTAGTACTTTTCGCAATATGCTTTTTTTTTTAAACTCCACGTCTAAGTGAAAACTATCCTACATTCTACACGTGCACGCGTAACAATGCATCCGTTAAATTCTCACTGTCAGCAACAGAATGTCACAAACCGGCTTTTTTTCTTCATTCCTTTTTTTTTTTTGAACAATACACAAAAGGAAAGAGCACGGAGAGACTTTCAAAGGGAAACGATATGGTTGCCCTCAGAATTGTCAGCGTAGGTGTACCAGAAACGAATTCCCAGAAACTAGAGAAGCTTTTCGAACTAAAATGATATTATGATGTGTTACGTGGTATATGTGTTTCATTCTACCTTGATTATTGTTACGATAAAGGAAATTTTAGCTATAGGTATTCATTGTATATGTTATCATTTTTCAATAGATTTCAACATTCATACGTATAATTTTTGTTTTTTCTTTTAGCCTTTATTTAAAAATACTATATAAACATAAAAATGAAGATAACGTGTAGTATATGCTCTTTCATAAAAATATTTTATCCGCAAAATAAAATTTCAGAAAAATATTAAAAAATTTTTTGTTTCACGACTCGGCTATAACTTGACATTATATTTTTAAACATATATATATATGCAAAGCAACAAAACTGTAGTTGAAAAAATCAAATAACTATTAAAAAAAAAAAAAGAAGGAAGCTCTCAGATTTATGAAGAATGTACACATAGTTGGAAAAATATTCGTCATAGCAGTCATATTCAGAAAGTGACCCATCAAAGCTAAATTCCTGCCTTTATAACTTACTGAAATTCTATGTAAATGCGCATGATTGAATGCACACGAAAATATTCATATACGTAATTTTTTTTTGCAATGAATAACTTTTCTGAGGTTTAACAGACAAAAAAAAGTCAAACGATTTATGATTAAAGTAAAAGAGTTAACGTATACATGTGATGATGCGTACTAGGTATGTATAACTAAAATTTATAATAAGTTGAAAAAACAAAAATTTTCATGAGAAAATACTAAAAATGAATAGTTAGTAACTACAAAAATATTAAAAAAACAAAATAAATATGAAGTGTATATAATTATTCTAAATAGAAATATTAACGTCAAAAATTAACGTAAAATTTGATTGCTTTTTAAACTAATTATTTTCAAAATTATGATACGCATATATAATTAAAAATTGAGACTTCACACTTTAATATTTATTAAATCACATGAGAGTTTCACGTCCGCAGCGCCCATTTACTAAAATTATGCATTCAACTTGTCGAATTTAAAACAAAAAATAAATAAATTGACGCTGATAAGATAGTCATATAAATTTTTAATAAAGAGATCATTTATTGTTTATTATTCGAATATTTTTTTTCAAATAGATTTTATATAATATAATATTTTTAAGTAAATTTTTACGCGCATAGTAAATACATGAGCTCAGAATACTATTAATATTTCAATTTACTCTATATCCATACGTTAATAAAATAATTTTTTTAAATGGAAAACATTCATAATACCAGCTGAGAGCAATAACGAAGTCAGTGTAGTTGAAAATATTGCACTTTTGATTTAATACTCGCGTCTTGGATATTTATGTTTATAACAAAAAATGTATGCAATAAAATCCAGTGCAATAACCTTAATAGGAAAAAATAGGAATCGTTGAAAAAAAAAATTACGCAGAAAATAAACGCATAAAATTTTATTGCACTGAATTACGAGCAAAAGAGGAAGACGTCCTTATGACGTCAATTCACCAATGTTTTCAAGGAAAAAAATGTAGCGTGTATACATAAAGTGCTAAATTTGAAAAAAAATCAATAATAGACGTTAACCAACAATAATATTTATTTTAATACGTAAAAATACGTGACTAAACTTTCATTTGAACTAACTTCGACTTAGGATTGTGAGTGGAGAAAATTTTTGTGTATTAAAAATAATTTTCTAGACGAATAAATAATGGGTAAAAATTAAAAATAGGCTGGTATATGTAATTTAATTTACTTTGTAAAGCATATTTATGAATAAAAACGAATAAGAAATATATTAACATTAAAAATGGCCCACTTGATGTTCATTATATTAAAAATTTTTTAAATATTAAATTTTATTTCATTTAAATAAATATTGACAAAAATATATATTTATCTAGCACTTTGATTAATTAACGTACATTCCAGATATTTTCTCATACATCTAAGAGAAATAAACGATTAACTTAATGAACTTTAGTAAATAAAACGTGATAAATCATTAATGAATCATTCACACGAAATTGAATCCTAAATAAATAACGGCTTCAATGTATCTTAAAATTTGTTCGCTATTAATTTTCCAAAAGATTATTAATCTACGTTATAATCAATTTTATTTATTAAGATATTGTCTACACGAGAATACTTTACGCGCTACGTTAATGTATTATGACGTTGATAGAGCGCTGTTAACGTGCAGGTAAGAGCGTGGCAATTAATTAAAAGTTAAAAACTCACGAAAATTCAATTTGTTCTCGCTATTTTCAATTTCAGCGTAATGAGTAGAAAAACGTTCAAACAAAATTAACTGTTACCTGCAAATGATTCTATTTTTTTTTTCTTTTTTTCTTTGCAAAAGAAAAAAACACGTATCCTATATTGTAAGAAATATACATAGAACAACAGCTTGACTATTACGTGTACATGCTGTGTGAGACCTTCATTAACAAGGCAGAAAAGCGGAAATTCCATGCACGCTCTCGCTTAAATTTCAGGTCTCTCTTCTCGCAAGCTTCGCATCGGCATCTCGAATTTTCATTAAAAGAGCTTTACTAGTGAGGGCACGTGGACTTGGCAAACTTCCGGTCCTTTAATAAGACCGTGGCACTCTCAACACACAACTTTCTAAACGAAAGAATTGTAATATCTAGTCTATGCCAAGCGCGCACAAATCGTTCGAATCTTTTTACCAAGTTTCTCGAATTCTTTCTATCACAATATATCTATCAAACATATATTAAAGAAATGAATATATTTTAAATAAGATGAATTTAAAAAAAAAAATCAAAAAATGTCAGTACTGTATTGTAAATAATTTTTTTCTTTGTATTAGTCTACGTAATATTTGTTATCATGGTAATAAACTTTGATAAATTTTGCAATTAGTTGGTAGATGAGAATCGATAAGAATTTTTTTCAACTTATTGAATTCAGTGTCAAACATTAAAAAAGTGTATTACATATATACAATGTACAACAGGTACACAACAAAAAGTAGTTTATTTTATTGGTTCATAAACATGACACTATATATATTCAAACTTTTTATAAATAAAATAAAAAAACTAAATGTTTTTAATAATTTTTTAATTCTCGTTTATTTTTCAATGATTTTTTGATTTTTTATGTATCTGTGTAATATAGATCAAAATCTACAGGGTGAGTCAGAAAGATGGGCTCTCATTTTTCAAAGAAAAATTTACCATGTAAATATTATAGAAAAATTAAAAGATTTCCAGTCTTTTCTAATTAAAATATTTATTGTTTACAAAAAATAACAACGACTTCAATTTTAACCCAGATGTCATTTATCAAAATCAAAACAAGAATTTCTTTTGAAAAATTTTATTTTTAATAAAAGAATAGAAAATGTTACATTTGAATGTGATCAAATTATGAATTTACCTGATCTTTAAAGGTCATTTCAGGATCAAATTGGATATTGTTATAAGTTTTGAAATGCTGATATCATCAGAAAAAAAAACTTCTAATATGAATATTGTACAAAAGACGATATCTAATTTGATATCCAAATGGATTTCTAAAAGTGATGTGCTGAAGTCTCAGTGGCTCAGTCGGTAGCGCGATGAATTGGGGATTCGCACCGGGGGGGGGGGGGGGGGGGGGGGGTGTTGTTTTTTGTTTTTTTTTTTTTTTTTTTTTTTTTTAAAAAAAAAAAAAAAAATTTTTTTTTTTTAAAAAAAAAAAAAAAAAAAAAAAAAAAAAAAAAAAAAAAAAAAAAAAAAAAAAAAAAAAAAAAAAAAAAAAAATTTTTTTTTTTTTTTTTTTTTTTTAAAAAAAAAAAAAAAAAAAAAAAAGGGGGGAAAAAAAAAAAAAAAAAAAAAAAAACCCTTTAAAAAAAAAGGGAAAAAAAAAAAAAAAAAAAAAAAAAAAAAAAACACGTTAACCCAAAAAAAAAAAAAAATTTTTTTAAAAAAAATTTCAAAAGGCACTTAAGGAAATGGGTGTAAGAAAACAAAGTCACATTCAACCTAACCTGAATTGCGCAACAAACAGAAACCCGGTTAGCGCAATGATAAATCTTACTGAAACCGACAAGCTAGAAGAATCACAAAAAGCAAAAGAAATGGAATACACAATAGAGATGCGCAACACAGAGAACAACAGCAACACTGCGGAACAAGAAGCTGAAAACAGCCCCTGGCTATTCCCTAAAAGAACGTACAAACCGGCAAACTCAAAAAATATTAATGGAACCACAGCATTACTAAGCACTCAAAATAAGTTTTCGCCGCTTTCAAACTCAGCAGACATGGCTAACGAGACGCACGACGTCAGGTCAAACGCAAACCACTCACCGAAACTCAAATCAAGAACCCCCCCCATCTTCTGTAGGCATCCGTCCGCTAAGGAGATAATCAACTTATTAAATAAAACTACAGATAAAAACAATTTTTATATAAAAAACAGTAGCGATGAACAGCAAACAATAATGTCTGCTAACACTGAAATTTTCAAAAGTATCAAAGACCAACTTACAAAGGCACAGATACCATACTACACCTATACCATACCTGCAGAAAGAAATAAACTTCTAGTTCTAAAAGGTCTAAATGGGGAATTCTCACTTGAGGAGATCAAAGAAGACATAATCAATCGTAACATTCCCGATATCAATCTAGTTAAGATTGAAAAACTAAAAGTCAGCGAGAACTGCAGTCAAAAAAATAATATACTAGTCCATCTCTCGAATGACAGCACTACGAAAAACATCATCAAAATAAACAACATCCTTAACCTCCGAGTTAAATGGGAACCCTTTAGAAAAAAGCGCATATTACAATGCCATAGATGCCAACGTGTTAACTATTCAAGTATAAATTGCAATTTACCATTTCGTTGCGTCAAATGCAAAGAACAACACGCACCAGGACAATGCACTCGAAAAAAAGATGATGAAATAACGCCACCTTATTGTGTGAACTGTAATCAACTGGGTCACACCGCCAACTATAGAGGCTGCCCATTCATGAAATTCGCCCAAGCAACAGTAGACGCAGCAAGGATCGTTCCTTCCCACAGCAGAAGACAGTACAATTACACAAGGCCCAACCTATCTTACGCCGCAGCAGCGACAGCACCGACAAGACACGACCCGTCTAGTAGTAAAGTTTCAACTACAGCACAAGAAACCAATAATGGTTTGTATATAACTGAAATGCAAGTCAAAGAATCGCTTGAAAAATTAATAAATACCTTAAAAGTAGATTTGGTCAATATCATTAGCGCGCAAAACATCACACTACAGAATCAATTAAATATTCAAAATGAAAAAATCAAACTTTTATTCAATAAATTAGAATTACAATGACAAGATTAATACAGTCTCTTAAAATAATATCTGTAAATGTTAATTTTATAGTTACAAATGCGCACCGCCATAACCTCCTTGAACTTATAAATAAAGAAAAATCGCAAATAGTGTTACTCAACGAAACTAAATTGATCTCAAGTCACAAAGTAACGTTTAAAAATGTATAATTTTATTAGAAATGATCGACCAAATTCTACACAGGGTGGCGATATGAGTATACTCATCGAGAGCACTATCCCTTACTCAAAATGTAAATACTCACCTGTAAATGTTAAAAATACTCTTAAAATTACTGCAATAAAAATACAATGTACAAACAATAATATAACAATCATATGTGCTTATGCTACCGGGCATAATGATATCTCAATAATCTCTGAAACCAATAACCTAAATCATAATAATCATATATTATAGTGCATTCTCATAACATATATTCAGTACAATAACATATAATATGCTAATCTTGTAAATATTGTAAATACTTCCACAACTTCTAAAAATAACTGTAATCTATATAATTAAGTCACTTTATTTGCTGGTTTTTGTTATAAATTTTTTCCAGAACTCAATAAGAATTGTATTCTAGACAGCGATCAGCCATATGTAGAATCAAAAATCTACAACGGCTCCCTCTCACTCAGTGAATCATAACTAACTACAATCATATTATATCTACGAGCGCTTACTTGTATAAGCCAACATGATAATTTAAATGTAAACTGCGTTTCAAGTCAAAATGTATTAATGTTAAGTTTTATTTGTTTTTGTAACAAAAGAACCTGTCAATGTAAATTATATTTTTCAATAAACAAATATTAAAAAAAAAAAAAAAAGTAGCGCGATGAATTCGTAATCTTGAGGTTCCGAGTTCGAACCGCGTTCTCGACCGATTGACACAAGTACCACTGTAAATTATATGTACTTTGTTTACGAATACACTGATGACTTCCGTCGCTAATTAGCATCGCAATAATAGCACAAATACAACGACGTTAAATAAAATTCAAAATATTTTCAATTTTACGTTATTCTTAGGTGCAGTATCTCAGACTTAAAATCTAAATGACCGTTGAATACTTTTTTTTCCTGTACAACTTTCATAAAATTTTGAAAGTTTATTTGAAAACGTTATTATTTTTTTAATTTCGGAGATGCCATCTTTCTGACTCACCCTGTATAAAATGTGTAACTAACGGAATCATTTGAATTTTACATAAATTTAATCGTACTTGTGTTTTCAATTTTAATTGGAAAAATATGTTTACTTCACGATTATAAAATTTTAATGACTCTGATAATCATCTATATTTGCACTCAAGTATATATTAAATTTTAATGTGAACTTGCGTGTATATACAACTTTTATGTTGAACTGTCATCAAATTTAAAGTCATAGAAAAAAATTATAACGTATTTTTAGTATTAAATTTATATAAAATAAATCTGATTTCATATCTAATAGAATACCTGTTTTAATATATAATTAAATATTTGATTTGTAAAATAATGGTTATTTTATTTAATATTTCGCATTTACGTAACATATTACATAAGTGTATATTTTTTTATTGATGAAATTTTTCTTTAAAAGAAAAAGTATATTCCAGTAATATTTCCTGAATTGATAAAAAGAATATAATGTTCTTTACAAACAAGCAATTATATTTTTAAAAAGTCAACATTCGAATAATGATATTGTATATCTTTTTTTGTATTTTTATCTAACTACGTTTTCTGATATAAGATCTCATAATTGTATATATTTCTTAATCAATTTACATATTTAAAAAGTGTAATGAAATATATAAAAAAATACACAGCAATGTCTAAACATATTTGAAAAGTGAAAAATGAGTTTCGTTATCGAAAAATTGATAGTTCAGGTGATTCATTTCCTAACGATTATTCGTGAGTATACGTGGTATAGATAATTATTATTGATTTTTGAGATCTCGTCATTTTACTAAATACGTCAAAGCTTTGAATAGCTTTGTTTGAAAATAGTATGTTAATAGTATAAAAGTAAGTTTAGTGGAAAACATTTTAGTCACTTAAATTAATCTATTTTGTTGAGAAAGGTGAGTTTATAATTTTTTTATTTAAAAAAATTGTTTTTTTTTTAAATAAATAAAAAATAGTTTATATTTTTTAATGTTTTTAAATTAAGTTCTAAAAATAAACGTCAAATTAGCACCGAAGGTTTGATAATTTTTCTATAGTTGAATTAAAAATTTTTTGACAAAAATTACAAAAAAAAACAGTATGAATTTTGAATTTTCGTTTTCGTATTTTCCTTTTATATGATTCAAAACAATACATTGTTTATCGCAAACTAGTCATTCTAACACAACAAAATCTTTGACAGATTCAATATGGCATCTTATTATATCCTCTCTATCTTCTTCTTATCTACACTTCTGGCTACAACATTGGCCGTTGATTTGATCGATGGAGAACGTATTACCGATGATTATCATTTAGAACGTGAATTCGTTAGAAGACCAGCTAAACCTAATGAGGAAATTAAAGAAAAAAGATCTTACAAAGGCAATAATTACAATGAAATCGTTCAGGTCAAATGTACTGATTATAATGAAAATAAAGGTGCCAAGGCAACTATAACAGGTGGTGGTCCTGGATATTCGCACGTCGAGATTGAATTCACAAGTCCTCCAGGACTTGGTCTAAACTATACTTGTGATCTTTACGCTGCACCGTATTAATTTAAGTTTCAAATATAATTAATTAAATTATTTTTAACACTGTTTTTTTACTGCCCAACCTATTATTAAACTATCACGATTTTTTAATTCTGCTCTCGATTGCTTTCACTCAAATTTTCAAAAAGTTAAATTTGCTCTCGATGATTATTTAAAATATACTTATAATCATGAAAAATATTATCTGTCATTTAGCGTGTTGAAATATTATCGTTAATGATTTTCCTCTCGTAATGGATATTGCTATAAAATTAATTCTACGTTTAAGAGATTATTGCATGTTTATACATATTAATGGTTATTATTTAGGAAGAATTTGTTTAGTGATAATAAATCAATGAAATTTATTCATATTTCATAATTACTCTACGTACATGAAAATAATCAAATTATAGTTGATTGAATATAATTTATCAAGACTTTTATTAATTGATTAATACGTAATTTCACAGCGAACAAAAACATAAGAAATTGTCAAGCTTCGCAAAATTTACATTCTTGTTTTACTTTACATCACATAAAGTATTTTATCTTTCGAAATGTACATTTTAAAAACGACGATAATTGAGAAAATACAGATGTTCAACATTTTTATTGCGATAATTTATTAACAGGGGTATAAAGTTCCGCTTAAATTTTATGGTGAACTCTTAAAGCTTACGTCCTTACACACTGAAATAATTTATCTGCATTAAATACGTAAATCCTTAATTCGATACCATCGATAGTTCTCTACCTATTGTAAATAGAGTACTTTTAAATTTAAAATTCTATCGTATAGGTCCATTAAAAGATTATAAATCAAAGGGTCGATACATCTTACCATACATCGTAGGGCTCTCGGACTATACCATCTTCTCTTTCTCTTCGCTTGTCTCGTGTTCCCTATGTTTTTAGTAATTGAATGAGTTGCTCATTCGGGACACGTTTAAGGCACGTTCATGTATAGGTCGTGAAACCGTAAACTCAGAATAGTTTGCACGCAAGCTCTTACCGACGCTATCCTGTACCAACATATTGTAAAAGCTCGAGGACTCTCTTTACGTATGATGAGATGAGAAAGTAAGTGATATAGGTTTGGTATATAAATAAGGAATGATAGAGAATTTAATAAAATTTAACATTGAAGGTGACGAATTTTCTAAATAACTTCTGGTATGAGTACAAGTGGGATATGCGTTCTGATTTTTGTACCTGAACCTAATTTTTTACTTTACATGCATTTAAAATAGAAAGTATTAAATTAGATTCAGACACGAAAATTGGGACGTCTACGCTAAATGGAACGTATAGCTGTGGAAAGTTTCCGTAATGGATAAAAATAGCGCTATTTCGGACATTTCTTTTCTTGCTTGAATTCTAATTGTTTTTACATTGACAGCGAAGTAAAAAAATATGAATTAGCGCCTTGAAGAAGATAGCACCTTCTACAGAGCATCAATAAGCAAAGCCTTTTTGCTAACCAATCGTCGGTATATTATACACTCTAAAAAATTGCACTCTTTTATTGACAATAAAAAAAAGTAAGCTTTTAGTAAAATATTAAAATTTTTATGATCATGATCTTTTAAAGTTTATTTATTTGAGTCTTTTAAAGTCCGTTTATATTCTTAGGTAAATCAAATTCTAAGCGACAGACATGTATTTGATGCCCTATACTAAGGAGTAGTATACTATAATTGTAAGAGTACAAGCTACATCATTAAAATTATTCTAGATTAAACGCTTTTTAATCTGTTTGGCTTTTAATATCTTTGACCAATACTTTCTTCTGTTATGATTATTAAAATAGTAATACTTTAAATGAAGTTGTGAAACTATTTGAATAACAAAGTACGCATTCTATGCATTTATTCAATGAAAATTTTTGCGTCGATTTAACACATAAATTATAGCATAAGTACGATAAATTTCTAATAGAATAGAATTTAAAAACACAGAAATTTTTAATAAGTTGTTAACAAGTGTAATGTATTAAACATAAAAGTTATTATTCATGTGCATTTTTTTTGTTAAAAATATATATTATTTACAATCTCCTACTTCTTCATTTTCTCCCCTACTATATTTCATTACCTAAGTCTTTTTTATCTTTTTTATAATACTTTATTTACACTTTACTTCTATATTCAGTAAAACTCCAATTCGAAGAATTGAAAATTAATGTTCTTTTCGAAACTATTAATAATAGCACGCTTTGTATTACTTAATACTTTACGAGTTTTCTTTCTTTATGCAATACACTTTATTCTCAATATTCTTTTATCTCATTGATAATTTTTATCTTTGTATTCATAGATTTAACTATTGGAAATGAATATTCTAATATACTTACAATATATATTACAACATCAATATTTTTAATGTCTAATATAATGTTGATCGATAAAATACTAATATATTTATTTAAACTTTTTACCACAACGTCAACGTTAAATTTTTCAAGAGAAAATAATACGTCAATAAACAAACAAAACATTAATATTCCTCTTCAATGTTGCTGTTAGCCAACTTGACAAATCGATAATTTGAACATCTGCTTGCCACATAATTACTGATTGAGTAATACCTAAAAATGCTTGTAGATATTGTGGATCTGTCGAAATAAGGTAAATGAATAAATAAAACAACAAAAAATACATGTGTGTATGTGTGTGTTTAGATTCAATATTGATGATTTACATTTTATTTATTAAAACAAAAAAAAATAATAGATATTTATATGAAAGTTGTAATTAAAAAAAATAAATATTAAAACAATAATATATATGTATAAAGGATGCCATTTTTATAAATTTTTACAATTCCAATAATCTCGCGTGAAAAATAGTATTTCAACTGCAGTAAACTATTCACTCACAGTTCCTAAAGTTTCTTCCAAATGCCTTGCAGCTAAGAGTCTCGATCAAATAAAAAAATTCAATCTTGACTCTTTTTCTTTATTTTATTTATTTTATCATCGTACTTATTTTCCTTTTTTTTTTAATCTTTTATCCTTATATATCTGTTTATATTCGTTTCTCTTAGCTATAAGATTTATTTTGCTACTCGTATATTCTATCAGTTTTTCTGGCATACATACTATAGAGAAACGAACAAACGTCATTGCTCTTGATATTAACAATGAAACTACAGAAATTCTTACATTTCTCATCGAACTCGTATTTATACAACTTTTGTATCCGTTAACTTCGAATCTACTGTACTAAAATTGATGCTTAATATTAAATGGAAAAGAGTTTGTTGCACTTTTTTATTTAAATAGGTGATAATATTGTTGGAAAAATATAAAGCAAATTTTATGCTTCCTTTTAAAGGAAGCTTTGCGATGATAAAAATATAATAAATTTTTTAGATATCTGTCCACGCACGAGCGAATATGCGCATGTGCATATGTGTGTATGTATACGAGCGCGTGTATGCGTAAGTCTGTTTATCAAATTTTTAAACTTTGAGACTTTGAAATTTGATAAGTAAGTCTCAAAATCAATTTTGTGAGTTTAAAAATATATTTTCTCATTTCAGTTTATCTACAATATTCAATTAACTTTTCTTTAATAATTTAGATATGTGTGGGTTAGAATGAAAGTGGTATAAGTCACATTTTTTATTATTATTTTATTTAACATCGCTGTGTTTATGCTATCATTACGATGCTAATTAGCGACGAAGGCATCTCAGTGTGTGCATGAACGAAGCACGTATATCGTATACAGTGGTGCTTGTATCAATCGGCCGAGAGCGGGATTTGAACTCTGAACCTCGAGATTATGAATCCATCGCTCTACCGACTGAGCCACTGAGCCCTCAATTTTCGGGAATGTTGTGCCTCCTTTGCTTATTTCTTCAAGATTATAATTAGAAATTAAAGTACAAAACATTAAACATACCGCTGATTAAATTATTTTTTAAAGGTGACTTACTTCACTCTCATTTCAATGCACACATAAGTATCAAAATTTTTAATGACATTTTTGAGTTTAGCTATCTTTTTTTGTCCCAGAAACAGTCCATATTTAAATTAAAACTTTAATACAAAAATTATAATGCTTTAATAATACATTAATAATAATATTTAATAATACCTTCTGTAACTTTTAATTCTTAATCAAAATAACTAATCATCAATACTAAATGATTTATTATTTATCAATTACAAATTTAAAAGTTTAAATAATAATTGTTTTTACAACATTTTTTTATTTGTAAATTAAGTATCCTTGTAAGATTGAGAAATCATTATTCAACTTTGAGGGAGATTAGTAACGATGCACTAATAACAATATCAATGACATTTAATGATTATCTACTTAAAAACAACATAAAATATAAATAAATGTATCATCGACGCAAATTACTTTTTTTACGTGGAAAAAGTATTCAAATCATTAATTAATTTCAATGGCATATAACTAACAGCAAAACATACTTTTTTCCATAATTCATCCGAGCAATAGCAAATGTGCTGTATTACTCATTCTCTTCATCATTAAGCACTCTACGTTCTCTTATTTCTCCATCGATAATGCTAAAATATAAGTTTTCGATAAATCGATAAAACATTAGTACATCGCAGGAAAAAAAAAGAGAGGCTAAGGTAAAATATCCGAAGGGTCTCAAGAGCTTTACTTGCATTGAATACATTTACATTTGCGTACAGCTAAAACGTTTACGTACATTAAGTTTTATAAAAGCTTGGACTCTTAATAATGTTTACTTAATTCGAATTTACACTGACGTTAACATTCTTCGGTTATTCTTCTTTATTTCTAATCTAAAAAACTTTTTAAAAGTACTATCTGTATTTAGTAGTTTAATAATTAGAAATATTGCATTGAACTTTAGTTGAACATGCATTTGCAAAAATTAATAAAAATCTAAAAGAATTTACATAAAATTTTCAAGTTGTAATAGAAGTAAAAAATCAATAATGAGATTTATAGCGTTGAACTTCAATTTCAATACGAATATACAATACTTTTTGTTTTATTCATAAGATAAGTTTTTACTAAATTAAAATTAATAAAATTATTGATTTTATAATTCGTTTAATTTCATTAAATAATTTCAATGTCAATTCCAAATAGCATTTGCATTCATACATCAAAGAGCTTAACAAATCGGATAAAATTCAAACACACATTTCCCGTACTTATTCCAAGCCTTCAATATTAAATAAAGCAAAAGCTTTGACATTACTCCTTTTTCTTTCGCTTCTGTTTAATGTCGAGTAAAGGTCGTTACAGACACTCGTGAAAGTATGCAGATTCAGCTTTTATACTGCGAACATGTACAGTGCAATATATAAAAGCATCTGGGTTGTCGTATATATCATTACAGTGTAGTCATTAGTGTCTTCTTAAATGTGTAAGAATCTTATTTTAAAGTATATGATGTTTAAGGCAATAAAGTTTTTTAATTATTTAATGATTAATAAATTTAAATTAATAGAAATGTTATTACATGAATAATATTGAGAATAAAAAATGTATACTATAATTTTTAAAAATATCTCAATCACTGTCAATACGTTGACATTCAATTTTCTCAATATTAAATTATTATTCTTACACTGAACCTGTATAATACATTTTATAAACTTACATTATTTATATTTCAAAAATATTTAATGACAAATGTCAAAGCTACTTATTTGTGAAACGTTCATCTTATAATTTTAGTTTAAATCATAATAATAAACAAAAAATCGAATAATATTAACATAAAAATTTAACATTAAAAATAAATTATGGTTACGATTTCCATCCAGACATTATGAATAAAATAAACATAAAATAACATGTACAATTTAATACCGCTTTATAACGTAAACGAGAAAAAAATTTCCCAGCATTAAAATTAAAAAGAGGAAACGCAACAAAAAAAAATAATAAGAGAACAAGGTATAAAAAAAGTGATGCAGAAATACGAGAATATTACACAATGTCAGGAAGTGGTTTCATTTCACAGTTATGTACAGTTGAAGCAAAACCGTGCAGTAGTGTAAGTCACGAAGAAGTCAGACATTACAAGCCTTTCACAACAAGGCAAGCAAGCAAAAATCACTCTCGGCTTTAACCTTTACTCTTTATGGCATTGTGAATGCAAACCACATTTTTTTTCATGAATTTTAATATATTCGTTTCTTTTTGCTCATTATATCGTTATATACTTTGTAATTTGGAGTTGTAGCGCAAATTTATCACTTTTTAAAATATTTATGGTTTGTTTAAATTTTTTGTTTTTTTTTCAAGCTATATAAATGCAAACAATATACATACTATCTCTAAACATTAAGAATAATAAAACTCATATTTAGCTAAAAATTGTATTCTTGAAAATGTTTGATAATCGATCATTTTAAATTGCAACTTTTGACATAGAAATTTCCTTTTAGTTCTACCACTGTTACAGAATTATGTAAAAATTTATTTCACTCCTTAACAAAAAAGGAATTACATTATTAAATTGACTATAGATCAAATTATTAATTAAACTTTTTTTTAATTTTATTTAACGTCGCTGTACTTATGCTATCATTGTGGTGCTAATTAACGACGGAGGTCGTCAGTGTGTTTGTAAACAAAGCACATATAACGTACAGTGGTGCTTGTTTCAATAGGCTGAGAGCGGGATTCGAACTCGAGACCTCGAGATTACGAATCTATCGCTCTACCGACTGAGCCACTGACGATCTCTAAATAGTCTAAACTAATCGTGTGACTTGTTTGTAATAAACAAGGAGCTCATGTAATAATTTAATAAAATGAAATTTATCAATCATTAAGATAAATACAAATGTCTATATTGATGAAACTTATTTATTAGTTATTGAAATACTCTTCTGAAAAAAAATGATTACTATAAACATCTAAGCTAGCTGTTAATTTTAAATAAATGATGAATAATTTTGCATTTTAAGGTCTGCACAATGTATGAAATTAAATTCAAAATTCTTGATAAACATTCTTAACATGAAGATTATTGGTATTGGAAACAGAAGTTAAAAAAAACAAAAATTTAAATTTATAAAACAATACTTTCGTAACATGATAAGTCTGATACGCTACAAAGCATCTGTTACATGCAAAAAATTTTTCCTATACGGTATTTAGATTTATCGAATTTCAAAATTTATATATTTTTTACACTAGCTGCGTTCAACTCTTATCTGAATTTCATAGAAATACAATATTTTCGTGGAATAATTGAAAAAGATTGTAAAAAAAATATCGAATAAAAAAAATTTTAATTCAAAGCGTAAAACAATAAATTTAAACTTTTTTTATTTGATACTTTAAAAAAAAAGCAATAAAGAATTTTTTTATTGCTTTTTTTATTTTAAATACCTTTTTTTCTTTGAAAAATTCATTTCAGAGAAAAATATTGATAGTTTTTTATTAACCAACATTTTACAAACCTCGATTTCATGAGACGATGATTTCCTCTTAATGATTGATCAATAATAATCCTCTTATTATGT